>JAGDQP010001782.1:39639-50649 GCA_022664845.1 Lepisma saccharinum | reverse complement strand
CACAATAGTTTCAATATCTCCCGGTAACAATTCACTTGAACTTTGAATACTATTATGCAGGATATGTGCGGCACAGCCCAAACCTAATATGTTTCTATTAGCCATGATTTTACTTGAGAGAAAACGTAATTCTTTCCTGCTCGCTTAATACCTCCAAAGTTTGTGTTTGTGTTGTCGCCAGATAATGCAATGATCTTATCAGTCAACCTAAACTTATGGAGAACTTCCATAATTACAGTTGTGAGCATTTCCAGGTTTCACCCTGAAGATTGCTGAATTGAAATGTTCAAACTTTTATTCCGACGTTTGGGAGATAATATTGGACGAGAACAGGAACCAACTTTACGGCCTTGTGATTCGAGCTATCAATCATAACAGATACAAATCGAGCCCCTTCCAATTCATGAAAGACCTCCTGCATAGCGTACGGCGCTAATATATTTACAACAATATCCCTAGTTTTTTGACGGGCGCATGTGAACTACTTTCTTGCGAACACTTGTCTCACAATGTCAGAGGTGCAATTCATAGAATTAAAACTGTGATTGTGTTTCACCGTATGAAAAGCTAAAGTACCCTCACTAGCGACCAATTCTAAACTCTCATTATCAGGTTTAACAGGCGTAAAAACCTCGTCATCTTTTCCGATGTTACAGCAGCCTCAAGGGCTGTTTTGTGTTTCTTTGATTTGATATGGTCCGTAATGTCGGATCTTCCACCATGACTGACTGAAAACACGGCACTGCACTTAGAACAAAAGAGTTTCATTGTCATTGTCCTTATTTTTTTATATACGGAAAATCACTCTGTAATTTGTCAGTAAAAGAACACCCTCTTTTGGGTGACATTACGAAAAAAATCTTATAGCTAACAACGCATGAAACACACAACGCACTCCAAAACTCACACGAGCACTAACTGTTTCTCACTCAGACTAGTGACCAGACGAGCACTCTAGTGACTAACAAGAAATCAGATTCCACACTATGATACAGTGGTGGCTCAGAAGGGGCAACGGAAACGCGTAACCATTGTTGCGTAAAAGAATGAAAAAGAAATATGCCGCAAATAATTAAAAAAGACGTTTCCCCCCACTTCATAAGCTTCTATTTTTTTAAAAAAATACTCCATTTTTCCCATTGTTGTCTGTTCAGTTTTATTAATTAAAACAATATATTTTTCTTCTTGAGTGGTCAGCGGAAAATTACCAAAAATATCGATCAGGGATTATTGATTAAGATATTTCAGAAGCAAGATGCAGATTGAAACAGAGTACTAAAGATAACAATAAGATTGACCAGTAAAACCTTTTGTCCCTGGCCCAATGAAACGAATGCTTCGTTCCATGTCAAAGTAGTTAAATCGTGAACTTAATTAAATCCATGTTTTATGTATTCAATTTTGTTTTTCAACTTTTGAATTGCCATACTCAGAAGTTGAAGAGAATAATTATATACTTAATCCTGTGAAAAAAGCAAACTATAATATTCCTTTCCTTTCTTCTTCGCTGAAATCCGGACATTTAAGCGTCCCGAGAAATATTTTCGGGACGCAGATCTCAATTCCGTGACGGTCCTGGATTTTCCGCGACGAATGGCAACCATAGTTGTGCATCATTACTAGAGGGTACGAAATATGCAATAAACCGACGTAGTGCCATTTGAAATACTTCAACTGTATAATAGCTTATCAACATTGTCAACCAGTGACATCGCATTTAGGCTTCTGATACTCATCTTCTTGACAAATAAATTCCTCCAAAACGAAAACCATGAATAATGTTGCCATCTTTGAAGCAGTGTTGCCAATTTATGACAATGAATTTACTGTTAATGGCAATGTGAATTTAAAACGAAAAATAAAGAAATTCTTAGTAATTGTTGGAAACATTGATGTTAATAATGATAGGTGGTCTCACTCAAAGGTCTATGAGCAATATAAACAAAGGGTGGTTTCCAATTGCCTTCAATAGGGTGAAAATTATGTCTTAAGAACGGGACCTCCATGGAACCTATTTTATAAATTTCCATTTTTCTGTTCTCCATGTTATCCATGTCCATGTCCGATGTTCGGGCTTTCAGACTTCCAATTCTTGCGGAGAGTGGTGGTGGTGGTGGGCGTTTATGGTATAATTAGCATTTCTGTGTACCAAAGCAATAACACAGTGTCGATTTTGAAGTGAAATTTTAAATATTTTTCTCTAAACTCAAGTACTTTTTGAAAAGAAAAACAAAATAAAATACGTCTTTGACAAATTTTCCATCAAAACTGGCCGTCATTTTGGTAAAAAAGTCAATTATTTTTTTGGAAACATTACTATAAATTTTATGTGTACCATAAGGAATAATATAAAGTTCGTCCCGAAAGATAAAGCATTGTACGTGGGGGGTTATTGAAATATATTGCAAGACATTTATTTTGACCAATTTTTGACCAAAAATTGCCGCCGTGATGGTCTAAAACCAGTTTTATATTTTGGGAACATCACTACAAAATTTCATTTGAAAAAAAAAAAAATTAAAAAAAATTGTCCGGAACGGCTGGGGGAAGGGGGGAATGCACATGGGATCACATTCAAATTTATTGCATAAATTAGACATTTGTCAATTTTTCTACAAAAAAAATGACCGTCATTATGGTATTAAACCAGTTTTATTTTCTTGGAAACATCGCTATAAATTTAATTATAACCCTAAAGAATAAAAAAATGGTCCTCATGGATCATGGGGATGGGGTGGGGTGCACATGGGATCACTCTGGCTTTCTTTCAATTTATGTCGAGTGGTAGAACTTATTAGGTACTCTGCTTCTTTGCTGTTAAACCCATTATCAATGGGTTACACAAGAAGAAAAAAATAATAAAACACCTTTTTAAAGACATACTTTTCTTAAACAAGTCGTATTAGAAAGTAAAAAAAAAAAATGTCTAAGCATGACTAAAAAGAAAAGCATGGGCACGCTCTCATATACAGTCACTTTATAAATTCTTGAATTGGCGCTCCTCATGCTTTTATTTCTAGTCATGCATAAACATTTTTTAAAACTTTTTAGCACGAATTGTTTAAGAAAAGTATGTCTTTAAAAAGTTTTTTATTATTCTTTTCAGTTATTTCGATGTTCGAACAATTTTTCTCAAGCTATCTTTTGTGACCCAAAACCTAATTTATTCTGCAACCAACCAAACCCAATAGCATTACAGGCTAGTATTAATTTTAGGATAAAGAACTCCGTATTAAAAAGAGAATTAAAATATGCTTTTAAACTATACAATAATATATATAAATATATGAAAGTAACAATGGAATATTGTATTGTCATCTTACTTACGTCTCTGTGCAAAATTTCATCATTCTATGACGTCGTGAAATGAGTTAAATTAACGTTTCAGGGTTTGAGGACACCACGAACCATAGTGAACTAAAGAAAAGAATATAAAAAAAAATTAATGTGGACACACTTTATTAAAGTTAATCCTTCCGAAAATATAAAACGGTAAAAGCCAAATGTAAGCAGTGTAAAATGGAAATGGAAGGCCTTGTTGTCCGTACGAGAGAACATTTCAAGATGTGGAATTCAAATCCCAACCACGCCACTGGAGGATTTTCCGTCAGTGTTCCCATGCCTAGCGCTCTGAAGTATACTCAGCCTTCTATCAAATTGAGTACCACAGTGTCCTTTGTATTCCTAGGCACTTTGGGAGCTAAAGGCAGCCGAGCGTGAGACTGACCACCCCACCTTACTTCGTGCCGTTGGTAGAGAATATGTGGAGCGCTACTACCACATCCCCCATGCTAAGTTCACGGCGCGTGTGCATTGCACCAGGTAGACGTTTACCTTTTTACCTTTCATATAATAAATAGCTTTGTCGCTGAATTTTAATAAATAGCAAATTTGGTAAAATAGAACCTCTAATTTCTAGTAAATGCTTATGAATAGACTGAAAGAGCGATTGAAACATTATTGAGGCTACTGCTGTTGGAGTATCTATCATAACCCCTACGAATTTTTTAAAACGTATTAAACGTTTTAAACACGATTTTGCAGTCTATAGAAAGCGTGTTTAAAGCAAAAAGAAGCACCAAAATACGTTTAAACATGTTGTTTTTTAAAAATAAAAAACATGTTTGTTTTTTCTAACCCTGATATTTAGTACATTATCACATATCCTTGAATCCTAACCTTGAATCAAGAGGAGATTGATATGATTCTGATCGAAGAACAAGTTAAAAAAAGGACACCCGCTGTTTCAATACAAGACATGTAGAAGAAAAAGAAATGTTGCGTATTGGAAATTTCAAACACAAATATGGTAATAAAAGGAACTATACTTCCGTAATCCAGACCGGATCAACGACAATCTAAAGTGTGTTGAAGATGTGCAAAATCCCATCCAGATGTAAGAGAGTGAAAGTGCCATAATTATCAGCGTATTTGCCATTTATCTAAAGCCTGTAGATCCAGGTTACTGACAGATATTGAAAAACTATGCAGCAAAGATGAAGAACACATTTCTATTACATAAGAAAAATTAAATTCTATGCTATTTGATGACATTCTGATTTCAATATGTGATAAAGGTAATATGCAAAACGATGGTCGTAATTTGTTACTATCTTACTTAGACCAGAGTATAAAATGTAAAATGAACGCGGGATGTACTTTGAATTTACTTTTCATTGTCAACATTGATGAAATTAGGGGCTGTTAACAGACTACAACAACAACGTTGTCTGATCAAATTGATAAAAAATACCAATTTGGAGTTATTCCGTACTATAAAGTTGCAATTAATTTACTTCGATGAAGTAATTGAAGTGATATTTCATGTTACAACGAGGAAATTAACCAAACCTATTATAGGTAAAAATATTGGATACGTTGTGTCCCGATTGGTACGACAGATTTTCAGTACATGATGCAACTAAATCCGAAATGATAGAACATGAAAAGTGATAGAACATCAAAATATCATAGAACAAGTAAACAATTTACAGAGAGTAGTAGTACTACGACAGAAAGAAAAGATGTTAAAGTTAGGTAATAATATTAAAAACTATATTACAGAAATGAAAGATAAAATTTAGGAATTTTCAAGAATCACTACGTACAAGGGAGTAACAGAAAAATAAGCTAGAAAACTCCTACTCAAACAAAGTGGTAATCTGACTAGTCAGGCCTTCACAGAAACACATGAGATTTCTAGAATAAATCCTACTGTGAAACAAGAAGAAAAAGTTGAAGGAAATCAAGAGATAGCAACATCAAAGAAATGGAATATGGTTGGGCTGAGGTTCAATATGAAAGAGATGACAATTTTTGGTAAAGTCACAAAGTAAAGAAGAAGAAACACCTACATCTCCTCGACAATGTAATAGCAGATCCAGGAATAAAAACAAGGACAAATAAAGTTATAATGACAGAACAAGATAAACAAGTAAGTCATGTGATCGGAAAAGTGAAGTTAAAAAGATATCTCAAGCTGTTATGTTATTTGCAAATCAAATGGGATTTGCGCACAAGAAGTTGGGTGCTAATTTAAGCTAAAAGAATTAAACCGGTGGCAATTACTACAAAGTGGCAAAGTCGCTCTTCAAATATTAAAACAAAATTATCATTAGTAAACTCACGGAGTGATTTCGGTTATCTTTAAATTATTAGATTTAGATATTTTATTTTCATTTAGGTTAGGTTTCAATACGTTCATCAATTCTTTTAATCATGTGATTGTAAGAGTTATATTTTACAAACTATTATTTTTGTAGATTACCTTAGGTTACATGATTAATATGTTGACATTCTACAGGGTGTTCGTAAAGTATGTAACACCTTTTAGGTCAAACAAGTGAGAATTGTTCTTGTTCGATAGAAAACAACATTCAAAAAATATAGGACGGGTGAATGAAGTAGTGTAATAACAAATGAGAGTTACTATGACTTGGCACATTGAAAGAAAAAGTAGTAGTTACGCCTATGTTTATATCGAGAGTTAAGATAAACAAATGGGAGTATGAAATATAATGTAAGAAAGTGTGCTGAATATGATTAGCAACAGTTGGGTTGTTTGAAGCACAGTGTTGAAGTACTTTACTACAGTTAATTAAGTATGACATAATTTCAAGCATACGAAGAGATGTTAGAGTTATATACTTGATGTATTAAAGAATACAACCGTGAACGAACTTACTGAATGGACATACTGTGGTATCTGAGATTTACCTGAATTTCTCTATACATGAAAACAAAAAATGAGTATATATGCAGAAGTCATTGCGTATATATACAAAGTATTATCCACATTTAACATGTTTCCACCGGCTACACATTTGATATATGACACCACAGCAGCCATGTTGGCAAACATTTTTGTGCGTACACACATTAAGTGGACCGTCTGAGGATGTACTTGCTGACTGTAAATCAAGGAGCTATTGTTTATTATATGCACATGAAAGATAAAGATGATTAATTGAGGCTGAAGGATATTTTCATATGTGTATATGATGTACATTTAATGAACTGTATTTTTATAATAGTTTATAGTCAATTACAAAGAAACTCTGAAATTATGCTACGCTAGTTAGCATTGCAGTTGAAGACTACAGGGAAATAACGTGCTTTGTCCATTTTTGGTCAAATTGATATGAGTGCCATCTGTTTGATCTTTGAAAGGCCTTTTTTAACAAGTTGTCATGCATGAATAGAATATGCATAGTCCGTCTGCTACAACTAGAGCTTTATTTGATGCTCAAGTATATGTAATTGTGATCATGGGCTTTCAGAAACGCTCTCCTATAAAATCAAGAAAATGAACAAAGCACGTTTTTCTTTTTAATTTTTCCTTCGGTCCTCAACTACAGTAGGGCGGCTTGACTTGTAAAATCCGAAGAAAACTGCATTTGCTGAAAGAATTACATAACTTGGTACACTTATAGAGTAGGGTGGGTCGAAAATACAAAAAGTTTAAATTTTCAAAATGGCTAGTGATAAAAAGATGTGGAGGGCAGTAGTCAAGATATATTTTGCAACAGACCAGAACTAGAAGATATCTTAGGGTGCCGTAGAAGGGAAACAGTTTTAAAAGATTTCCAGGTATGCAACCCACCACACATAAAGAGATTTTCTCCATTTTCGTGGAGCCATAAACAGGTCCATCCCGGGCCCAGAAAGGGCTACGCAGGCTGGCTGCCATCGGGCGCGTCCACAGGTCTACGATAGTGGAACGTCCCTCAGATATGGAGGACAGCTACGAAATAAGCAGGATATCCTGACGAATAAGTAGTCGCGGACAACTCAGATAAGGGAGACAACCCTGCCAGAAAAATCCTGGCCCTCCAGGTTGGGGGTTGGGCGTAGGGCCGACAACTCTACCCCGGAAAAAGCAACCCGTTAGGAGACCGGAGAAGAAGCCTCGGAACGGACGGATTGAGGGAAATCGACAACAGCATTGGCAACGGAATTATGAAATGGTAATTGGAACATGGAACGTAAGAAGCTGGTTCAAGCTCGGTGCAATGAAAGAAACCATCACAGAAATCAGAAAATACAAAATAGACATATGTGGTCTACAGGAAATCAGGTGGAAAGGTAATGGCATACTTCAAAAGAAAGATGAAACAATATATTATAGTGGAAATAACACAGCTAGGACAGAATTTGGGACGGGCTTTTATGTAAGTAAACGCATTCAGGACAAAATAATAGACTTTGAACCAGTCAGCGAAAGAATCTGCAAACTCAGAGTGAAAGGAAAAACACATAACATAACAATAATCACAGTTCATGCACCTACAGAGAAAAAAGATAGCAGCATAAAAGAAGAGTTTTATAGCCAATTAGAAAGGGTCTACGATCACTCACCCAAGTATGACATGAAAATCATTATAGGCGACCTAAACGCAAAAATAGGGAAAGAACACTATTACTACCCAACCATAGGAAAATTCAGTGCACATAATGAATCAGACGATAATGGGTGCAGGATAATAGATTTCGCCGCCTCTCGAAACATGACAATATCAAGCACGTGGTTCCCACATAAGAGAATCCACACCGTTACCTGGAAATCGCGAGACGGACAGACGGAAAACCAAATCGATCACGTCGTCGTAGACAATAGATACTGCAGTAGCATACTAGATGTCAGAACTAGAAGAGGAGCACATAGTGACTCCGACCACTATTTAGTAACAACGAAAATCAGAAACAAAATAAGGAAAAAACCGAAAGAAAACCTCGAACCCCTAACAAGATGGGACACGGAAAAACTAAAACAGGAAACAACAGCCAGGGAGTACAGGAACAAACTATCGGAACAACTGCTTGGAATCGAGTGGGAAAATAAAGAAATAGATGACATATGGGAAGAACTGAAAAACAACATAACTGAAGTAACCAAAGATCTACTAGGCAAGAAGGAAGGTCGCAAAAAAGAGGAATGGTTTGATCAGGAATGCCAAGACGCACTGAAAGCGAAAAACGAAGCAAGAGCAAAAACACTAACTCATAACACACGGGAGAAAACGGAAGTATACAAGGAAGCCAGAAGAGCCACGAAAAAACTGTTTAAACAAAAGAAGAGGGAACTGCTAGAGGGCAAAGTTAAAGACATTGAAAACCTGAAGTACGCTGGGCAAACGAAAATCTTCTTTAGAGAAATCAGAAATTTCAAACTTGGTTATAAACCATATTCTAACATAATTAGAGACGCAGATTGAAAAATAGTCAGCAGTAAGGAAGATATTTTAAAACGTTGGGCTAGCTACTATCAAGAAATTTTCCAAAATACAAGAATACATAAAGAAGCTGATACAAGCACAATAGCAACGGAAGAAGATCAAAACAGAATCACGGAACCCACCATACAGGAAGTACGAGAAGAAGTAAAGAGGCTGAAGAATAACAAAGCACCAGGCATAGATTCAATTGCAGCAGAATTAATAAAGAATGGAGGAGAAATAGTAATTGAAGTACTTCATATTTTAATAACCAAGATATGGAAAAGTAGAAAGACCATTCCAACTGAATGGAAAACGGGCATAATAAACCCAATCCACAAGAAAGGAGATCAACTGGACTGCCGAAACTACAGAGCGATTACCTTACTGTCTACAGTGTATAAAATATTCACATCTTTGGTACGCAGAAGACTAGAAACATTCTACGAGCATACAATAGGTGAATACCAGAGTGGGTTCCGGAAGGGCAGATCAACGACTGACCAATTATTTACAATGAAGCAAATCATAGAAAAATGCTGGGAAAATAACATCACAACATACCATCTCTTCGTAGATTTTCGCAACGCGTACGATTCCATCACAAGGGAAGAGCTTTGGAAAGCCCTAGCGGAACTTGGACTCCCAAGCAAACTAATTCATCTTTGCCGAATCGCAACTACGGATTCATGTGCCACAGTCAAGATTGGAAGTCACATATCCCAGAAGTTCCCGGTACAGAAAGGAGTCCGACAAGGAGACGGGTTGGCCCCAATGTTATTTAACCTAGCATTGGAAACAGCAATAAGAAGAGCCAAAATAAAAAGAACAGGGACAATTTTGAGTAATACCTACCAGATTTTGGGATACGCTGACGACATCGACATTATCGGAAGAAGTCTAAAGGCGGTAAAAGAAGCTTTCACCAGTCTAGCGGAAGAAGCTAAGAAGTTGGGATTAATGGTTAATGAAGGTAAAACAAAGGTAATGGTAATATCCAAAAACCAAGGCATAGGGCGAAGAATTGGTCCAAAAGTCGCCATAGAAGAATATACCTTTGAAGTAGTGAACGAATTCTCCTATTTAGGATCTATAATAACAGATGGAAATAACCCAACAGCGGAAATTAAACACAGAATTCAAACTGCCAACAGAGCATACTTCTCACTATTGCCCATACTCCGATCAAGAGACATAACGAAAACGACAAAACTCACAATATACAAAACACTAATATCGTGACGTACGCCTGTGAATGCTGGGTACTCCGAGAACAGGACAAACAACTACTGGGCAATTTTGAAAGGAAAATACTCCCGAAGATCTTCGGTGCAACAAGAATGGAAAATGGGCAACGCAGAATAAAATACAATCATGAACTGTACAACCTGCTCAAAGACGAAGACTTAGTAACACATGTAAAAATAACCCGACTTCGCTGGCTTGGCCACGTAGCTAGAATGGATCAAGACAGAATTGCAAAGAAAATTTTTGAAAGTCAAGTTGAAGGGAAGCGCACAAGAGGTAGACCGAGAAACCGATGGTGGGACGCAGTAAAGGAAGATTTGAAACAGGCAGGGATAAAAAATTGGACATCTTTAGTGATGAACCGTCCGCACTGGAGGCGACTTCTCAAGGAGGCTAAGGCTCGACTACGAGCTGTCACGCCGTAGGTAAGGTAAGGTATAAACAGGTCCATGATTACATATCATCAGCGTCGACTGGAAATCACATTAAGGTCCCTTTATACCAATTTATCCGTTTCATAGTGTTTGAAACAAACCGTCTGTGGCATATTTCTTGACATTTTAAATGTCAATATTTGTCTATGCACAGTGCCGTTTGCAGTTCTTAATCTTCCTCGTATTATATATAATCAGAAACCACCTACGATTCACGACGTGACTACACATAAAGTCTAATCCATGAACACCGAAGCATCCAGTCTTATGAGTCGCTTACTCTCTATTTTATATACTTCTACTTCTGAATGATTTGTATTTTTTCATATTGAAAAACAGGTATTGTTTGCCTGTCTTTGGTTTTGACGCTCATGGATCTTGAGTAGGGGTGTTGGAAAGTCCGAATCCAGTTCCGGAATTCAATTTTTTTTCGATTCCAACAACACGACATTACAGAAGTGGTATTTCGATTCCGGAATCATTATTTCTATTCCGGAATTCCGAATCTCCCTAATCTTGAACCACGCAGATAGTTTGTGCCTGTGGAAGTATTTCAATAGTTCGTTCCACCTTCTGCGCACAATTCTTGATTTCATATGATCTACCACGCTTAT
>JAGDQP010001782.1:0-39539 GCA_022664845.1 Lepisma saccharinum | reverse complement strand
ATATATATATATATATATATATATATATATATATATATTTTAAATTAAGACTTCCGTAACTTTCACTTTTACCCAGTCGATTATATCGACATAATTGTATTTAAATTCAAAGATAGCGGGCAAAAGTTTCCAACCTCTTATTCATTCACCAGTACGTTCTTTGAGCTACATCTCTTTCTCCCTTTCTCTTCTGCCTGAATCTGTTCACTCCCCTCTGTCTTCTCATTCTCTTGTCTTCATAATTCTTCTACAAGCAAACCGCCAAATATGCTCTCCTCCATCATATATCATTGCCAGTATCAAATTATCAGGATGTGCGAGGAATGCATTTCTCTTCATAACTTTATCCAGAACCGTTTACAGACAAGAATCAAGAATGGTTAATCAATATGGACAAATACCTTGCGTTATCTTGCACAAAGGCTCTTTTTAATGGAAAACCGAACTGAAACGTAAAGTTTAATGATTAACTCAATTAAAAGCTTCACTGAATTGGAGGGCATGGGTTGGAGAAATATTGGTTGAGAACACGATAAGTAGTATTGAGCCATCTAAAAGAGCCCATTAAGCCAGGATGCAATGTGCTAAATTATCTGAACACTTCCCCAAAGCATGAATCATTCACAACGAGAATTGTTTGTCATTGCTTAGTTCTGTAGTGTTAATGTCGGCAAAACACAGTTGGCCCATTATAATTTCAGAACAGGTCTCTGCTTACAGTCAACCAGAGCTTTCCCAATAGCACAAGTGAAAGTATATGGTCCTGTTGCATGCACATCTAAGGCAGGTATTAGGTGACAAGAACCTATTTTTACACTTGAAACAAATAATCTACTGCAATGGTCTTGATAATCTCAATTCGAAAAATTGAATCACTCCATCACGAAAAATGGTGTTCACTTCAGTATTATCGCTGTCTATAGTTCGCATTTTCTCTGTGAGTGGACTTTATTTTCTAAATATTAGTATATACTCTGCTATGCCAACTGCTGTGCCTCTTTTGGCGGATGTGTGCCCTAAATAGGTCTACCCATGGTATCAAGAGATGTAATGTTATTTAGATGGGTATACGCTTCGCGGGTTGTAACGAAACCTTTTGCTTATTATCCCATATACCTGCGTCCTTCATAAATTTTAGGTGCGTCTACGCTGATGTCTAAAAATTGAGGTGGATATACGCCATATACCCGCGTATACCCTCCATTACATCCCTGATTGGTATCGTAAGATAAATGCTTCATTTTCACTTCGAGTGTAATTTTTCTCCTATCTTCCTTCGGACTGAGATTAGATGAATCCTTCCATCAAAGTATAATCCCTTCTAATTCAATGTTACCTACACTCACTTAAAGCCCTTTCGTGACCTTCACTTCTCTCTTATCAATACTCATATTTTCTTGAGTGGAAATCCCAATATCTTCCTGAACAGCTGTTGCGATCTATGACGCCCATTTTACATAGTGCAATTCACTACCACTTCACGAGGAACCCTCCACTGCGCCTCCACGTCACTTGTTCTCTCAATTGACATTTCTCATGTGCTAGAAGAGGAGACAGTAGAAGAAATTTGATTTCAGCCTGAAATTTTACAGCTAGTGAGTTATTGTAGATCAGCTTGGCACCAGGGTAAGCCCTATCGCACATAAAGTGTTAAACGCACTATTAAAATAGCCACACAAGCTTCAACTAACTGCGTGGGTCAAGATAGAAGACGTGCATCCATGAGCGTCAAAATCAAAGACAGGCAAACAATACCTGCTTTTGAATATGAGAAACTACAAATCATTCAAAAATAGAAGTATATAAAATAGAGAGTAAGCGACTCATAAGACTGGATGATTGAGTGCTCACGGCTTAGACTCGATGTGTAGTCACGTCGTGAATCGTAGGTGGTTTCTGATTGTATATAATACGAGGGAGATTAAGAACTGCAAGCGGCACAGTGCATAGACAAATGTTGATATTTAAAAAGTCAAGAAATATGCCACAGACGGTTTGTTTCAAACACTATGAAACGGAAAAATAGATAGATATAAAGGGACCTTAATGTGAACTCGAGTCGACGCTGGTGATATAATGTAACTATGGATCTGGTTATAGCTTTAACCAACATGAAAACGGAGGAAATGGTTTTATGTGTGGCGGGTTGCATACCTGGAAATGTCTTAAAACTATTTCCCTTTGCGGCACCATCAGATATCTTCTGATTTTGGTATCTTGACTACGGCCCTCCACAACATGTTATCACTAGCCATTTTGAAACTTTGATATATATATTTTTTTCTATTTTTGACATACCTTGTTATAGAGGAAAGCTAAGAAAACATTTTAAGATATGACGTCTACGCGAGGACACAGACTTATACTTAAGTCAAATATCTCCTCACAGAATTAACATTAAATCCTCGTTCTTATGTCAAAGACAATGGATGGTCTAAGAATTTAAAGTTAGTATAGTTTATATGTATTGCTTCCATATTTAAATATGGCGCTATTCTAAGAAAATGTTAGTTGTGCCTGCTTCTGTATATTGTTTAATAGCAAATAAATATGAAACTATCAAATATTTGTAAGCTTACCTCAAAGTAAACGTTGTGGAGCATAATCTAGTCTTTCTAACGTTATCAGTATTTTTATTCTATCTTTAAATTGAACGAATTCAGTTGATTTTATGTGACGCAGGGTTTTGCGCTTTCAAACTTTCAATTATACAACAAACACAGTGCTCGAAACTTGCAGTTGGTATATCTTCCCAGCAAATTAAGACGAATACTCATTCTTGCGATAAATTAAAGGAAATGAAATTATAAACGATATACCAGGTGCGTAAATATAAAACCGGAATTTATGTACAGAAAAGACAGTGATTGGATGACAATACTAAGAACTATTTTATTCGAAGTATTGGCCATCGCTAGCTATACATTTCTGCCATCGTTCCGGCAATGTGTGGATACCAGACCAAAAAAACTATATCTCTTTTGCTGCAAACCAGTCATCAAGCCATTTTCGTAAGATGTGAAGCGCTGATCAGCAAGTGCGTGTCCCATGGATGCAAATAAGTGAAAATCGGAAGGCGCCAAGTCTGGTGAGTAAGCCGCATGCGATAGGATTTCCCAGCCAAACGTCGCAATCGTTTCCTTGACCGGTTTTGCTGTGTGGGAGGGTGCATTATCGTGAAGCACAATCACTTTATATTGACTTTGGTCATATTCTGGTCGTTTTTCACGCAAAGCTTGATGCAAATCGATCATTTGTTGTCGGTAACGCTGAGTGTTAACGGTTTCGCCAGATTTCAGCAGTTCATAATAGATCACTCCTTTCTGATCCCACCAAACACAAAGCATTGTCTTCCGTCCATAGCGATTTGGTCTTGTAGTCGATGTCGCCGGTTCTCCTGGAGTTACCCATTATCTTTTACGCTTAGGATTCTCGAAATAGATCCACTTTTCGTCACCAGTCACAATTCACTGGAGAAATTATTTCCTTTTGTACCTGACGAGCAGAATTTCGCAAGTGGTTTTTCGGTTTCCCTGCTGTCGTTCAGTCAATGCATGTGGAACCCATTTTCCCACCTTCTGAATCTTGCCCATGACTTTTAAACGTATGGAAACTGCTTCTCGTGTCACATTTAATTGATCCGCGAGTTGTTGTAGCGTTTGAGCGCCACTTTCATCCAACAAAGCTTGCAATTCGCTGTCTGCAAACTTTTTCGGTGGTCTTCCACTTTCTTCACTTCTCACGTCAAAATCGCCACTTTTAAATTTTGTAATCACGCATAGCACTGTGACTTACCAAGAGCATAATCACCGTAAGCTTCAACAAGCATGCGATACGATTCTGCAGCAGTTTTCTTCAAATGGTAACAAAAAATCAATGCTGCCCGCACATCGTAGTTTGTAGTACAAATTGCGCCATGTTCAACGCTATTAAACACTACACTGTGACATGAAACTTGTCTGGTTGAGAGTTGCAAATCGTTATCAGCAGTCAAAACAAGCAAGTGGCGCCGAGGACGCAGTTTTTCGGTAAACACAGTGACAGCTAACGCCGTCTATGCACAAATTCCGGTTTCATATTTACTCACCTGGTACATAAACATCAGAGATAAAGATGACATTTATGATTTGTACTCGTTTGGCAGCCATATTGGAAAATAGCGAACTTTGTGTGGTAACGAGTAAAGTTCCAAATAAAAGCCAAAATACTCATTAAAATTCTATTTTTTCGCAATATGAAAATTGTTTATTTTTACGAAACTTTGAGAAATTGCTTTTCGTTGATTAATTTTTAACCTTACTTAGAACTGTAACTTCCAGAAATTAACAACGGCATGCAGACCTACTATTATTTTACAGTTTTAGAGTAAACAATCTCAAAGTACTAATTAAAATATACTTGAAACAACATATTTTGTTTTTATGAATCAATGTAGAAACTAATTATTTTCTACATACGTAAGATGATGAATATTTCACCTTTGATAGGAAATTCTATTGAAACATAATCAAAGATTACTGACTTTTAATCGCTAAATATTACTTCTGTGTATAACTTTGTCCCTATATATAGTTGATCGCTTAGCCTTACTGAACAGAAGCTAAATAAGAAATTTTTAAATTTGCGTGTTTGGTGAAGAAACTTCAAATAATTTTAGGAAAATCAAAATACATAAAGTAGATCAACTATCTACACAGAAAGAATTTGAACCCCACTTTCCTACAGCAAATTACGTTTCCAATATGAATTTGGCATAACTGGGTACATATATATAAGATGTTGTTTTACTTTATAAATTATATGTTGTACTAGGATGATGTATATAATTTTGTACACATTTAGATATCATGTTTATGTTAATATAAATTTAGTTTCCTTCCTAAATGTTGAATCAATTAAAATTTTAATTCAAGTTCATGTAAGTTTTGGTTTGTTATTAAATTGTGTTAACATTAAGATTATTTCGTTAGTATGTTGTCCACAATAAGCACTTCCAGTTCAGGTAACACTCAGCAAGGCTGCCAAATATTTTTCTGTTTTCTCTGCAATATTCCCGAAATAATTCTTTCGTCTGTGTGTTGGGTCAAGATTATTTTGGAGAATATTGGTTCTTAATCAAAAGTCGCTCTATTACATCTCCTTGACATGCCCCAGAAAGTTGTCAATAATCTTTTGAATGAGTGGTGACGTTCATTGTGGTAGATACGTGGTGACGTTCATCGCCTTCTGGTTAAGTAATCCATGATTGAATTCTAAATGGTGGCATGTTAAACGTAGAACTTGGGAATTAATTTGAAATTTATAGGTTTCACACTTAGAACAAACACCATCTCTATCAGAGAGAAGGCTATGGAAAACCATCATTGACTCACCTTGACCAGGAATTCTTAGGATACAATCTTGGCTACAGCTAAACTACTCATAATCATATGTATCGTGTCCCAAGACTTACCGGAAAGAATTATTTCAAAATGTCACTGAGAAAAAGCAAGATATACCAGTAGTTCATGTTTTGATTTTATAATTCTGTAAACTAACCAAGGAAGTGAAGTAAAGCGTATAAGACGTTAGTACTAATGTGTTCTCAAATTCGATCTTTCAATCACGACGCCTTCTCAAATCCATCTTAAAACGAAAGATTAATTTAAAACTTGTCTTGAGGTTTGTGTTGAACTTAATATTTCGTATGAGTGAAAATAAACTGCATAGAAGAAAAAAAGCGGACTTACATACGCTACAAATGTCAACTAGGCATATGTTCCAGTTCTGTTCCCTGATAATAAACATTAAAAAAAAGTGTTGGGTGGTAGGGAGTGAGCAACTGCTACAGGATCATACACGTCGCTTTACAACAGATATTTGTTCTCTGTTCATTTGGTGTTTTTGTGCTCATAGATTTAGTAGTGAGGGTATTCATGGTATGCATGACCACGTGTTAGAGTATGAGTGCAACACAAAGTAAGGAAAAAAGAGAAAGAAATAGAAAAGATAAATAAAAGCATGTCCCCCACCTGTTGTTGTCATCTTATAATGTTCATCAGGGTCGACGACCATTTATTCTTCATACACGCATCAGTGTTTCACTAAACTAATGTTTCTGTTTCAACGATGACAATGCAGTTCATGTTATTAGAGAGCCATTTCATGTCAAATTATCCAGGGTTATTATCCACTCTACCACCTCATATTGAAATTAAATTTGACAAATAATATGTTTCGACAAATCTAGCCTATTGTACTTTTAATTTTTGCTACATTTCGTCCAGTTCATTTTCTCACTGAATTCCTTTTCCTAATTTCAGGCGTTATATGCTGTTGAAAGGAACTATTTATTTCAATTAAATATTGCAAGATTACTAATAATTGCACATTCTTAAAGTTAACCATAGTAATTGGATATTTCAGGGGAATTTAAAAACATTTAACCCATCAACAACGTCCTAGTATATGAAACATCTCCGTAATTTTGTCATAAAAGACTTTGAAATCATCTGCAGTACTATTCGGATAGCTTGACTAAATCTGTCAAGTGATAGGTTAGAAGCTAGACATCTTCAGCAACATGAAAATTACAAAAATAAAGAAATATTCAAGAACTGTAAAAATCTGCCAAACATATAAGATGATTTCCGTATGAGTACTGATCATAAATATATTCACTTGCACCTAACCGGACCTCTTTTACCGATAAAAAGTACAACAAATGGTCGATGTAATTTACTCCTGTCTGTTAGGCAACCTCGCACTGCTTTAAAATCGTCCCATAAAGAAAATCTGTATGAGATATCAACTTGCCGCAAACGAATTATTGTTACTTGCTGGAAGGCTTATTTGGACGCACCTTTACTTCAGACAATTTCTGGGAATCTCGTACTTCCTTTGCGAAATCCCTTGCGCACCCATTGCACAATTTTGGAATATACATTTTTGGACAGAGAAGGTTAGAAGTCTTTGAGGTCATCATACCGCATCAGTTCTACAGTTAAATGTATTGGAAATGTCAGTCTCTAAAGTTAATTTTACCACACTTTCAGCAGCCTGTAACGCCGAAATGAAGCATTTACCCACACTCGATGGCCTATAGTTTGTTTTCTTATTTTCATGTCAGGAATCTCGTAAGGTAGGTTTGTCCTCGTTATTTTGCATGTTTAAAGTTTGAGATTGGCAAAACGTTGTTGTATACTTTCCATGGTAATGAGACTTTCAGAAAAGCACATTTTCACGCATTATGTAAGGACGGCTGGGCCTATTCCCTCCAAAATTGATATTCTGGAAAAGTGAACAACCCTCCATGTTTTTACAGCGCCTAAAATTTCAGCTTAGGTATGGTAACGAGACTCAATTATTAAAATCTACATTCGCCTCATGTGACAACGGTTGCACCAATTTGCTTGAAACTTGGTATGATTATATAGCGGTCAACCCTTGAGCTTAAAATATATCACAAGTGAAAATATTTGCCGTCTCCGTGCTAAGCAGACTGAATTTAAACACATCATCGCTGAATTTGCAATATCTACTATCTGTATTTTAACATTTTTTAGGAAAGCAATAAAACGTGTTTTTAAAGTTAACTGTTATTTTCACTTATTTCGGTATTAATAAATGTTAATTGCCGTGAGTGACGGGAATATCTATTAGCAAGTATAGTCAACTAAATTTCACCAGGAAGAATTGAAAGTCTTATTTTTTACATAACAGGAAATACGAAACTAAGCACAGCGATTTTTTTTCAATTTGAAACCGTTAAATGAAAAAAATTACTCATATCTAATTTCAAAAGAAGGGGAATGTGTTTCTCTTTCTAATGATACCAAAAACTTGCGAGCACACAGCAGGTATTGCAAATTCAGCAACGACATATTCGACCAGGACTTAGGAATGATTGTTCCGATTGCAGCCAAACTTGACACAATGATGTAGTCTTTAAGTGTGTTAGAATGCTAAAAATGTAATATTTACATCGTTTAAATCATTAAACACAAAATACAGCGCTATAAGGAACGATTGAACCGAATCCAACCAAACTTGACAAACTAATACAGGGAAATACCCTTACCAATGTAAGTATTCATTGCTCTTACAGCTTCAACCACACAGAATGTTACAGCATTTACTGGTCCCATAGTAACGAGACTGATTGTGTACACATCGCAAAAGATGCATGTTTCCTAGAGCAATAATAGATTTATAGCTCATTCTAATCACGTGGGCCGGAAATCTATGAAGGGAATTTAGTTATTTATTTCAACAGATTTTTATGTGAGATAACGAACTAGTTTCTTTGGAACCGGCAACTGCATTGTTAAATGCCATAGCTTTGGCGAATAAACAAAAAATACGTAGAAGATTTTTGAAGTGCGAAGGAGGTGGAGAATTTGCATACATATTGCAAAGAGTAATGAATCATTCTTCAGAGTGCGATATCAGGAGAGGAAACACAGAGACGCTTGGCAAAATAGAAAGCGTGTTCTAATTATCGATAACAAGAGAAGGGTGAGAAAACATATTTTTAAAAGGATCAGCCATTGTTACCTGTTAGCCTTCTTATCTGAACTCCTCACCATTAAATGGAACGAACTATATCTGAATACGTTAGCATTAAATCTCGTTCTTTTAAGTCATGTGATCATTGTGATGTGACTGACAAAGAGGAGTGTCAAAGTGCTACTTCGGAGTGAAGGTCCAGAGTAGGCTAACTTTATGCTTCTGGTCAAGGGTATTTATTAACTGTGTAAAATATTAAAGGGTAACGGCCAGGCATGTTCGGAATATACTCATTTGAAGTTGGCGAAAAGTGCCAGAGAATTAGTCACGTTGGATACCGATGGGAGGTATTGAGGAGTACGATAAGAGTTCTCTGCGAACGGAATTAGTCGTGCAGTCACGCCAGCATTACCAAGGTTGCGAGTTCAAATCCCGACTGGGACAGGAATTTTTTATTTTTTAGAAACTTTAACAGCTAAGAAAATCAAAACGGGAAAATCAAATCAAAAGTCAGTAGTTACAAAAATGGCCCAAATATACAGTTTCTTTTTTCAATGTGCCCATAGGATCTGAGGTCAAAGGTCAAGCTGAAGATGTGAAGAATGAAAGTTTCTCTTTCCAGCGAAACAAATGTCAATATTGCAATGTAAATCGAACTAGGAAAAGAAATATTGTTAGAATTTATGTTTTAATGGATGTTCTGTTAAAGTTTCTAAAAATAAAAAGAATTTGCCTGGCGGGATTTGAATCCGCAACGTGGGAGATGCTGGCGTGATGAATCCGACCGCACGGTTTAATCTGTCTACAGAGAACTCTTGTCGTACTTCTCAATACCTTTCCAACGGTATCCAACGTGACTACCTCTCTGGCACTTTTGTCCAACTTCAAATGAGTTTATCTTAAACATGCCTGGCCGTCATCCTTTAATATTTTACAAAGTTAATACACTTGACCAGAAGTATAAAAGCCTACTCCGGAGTAAGTTTTCGGCACTCCTCTTTGTGAGTATTAGCAATACTCATACAACAATAGATTTTTATGTCCATGACCAGTAGTAAAGTAATGAACATCGTGTAGTGTAAATTAGTAGTAGCACGAATTATCTAGTGGACGTGCTCTGTGATGTTGGTAGTTGCGATGAAGTTATTTTTGTGGGTTTAAACATTATTTTGCGTTATTTACATCATTTTTATACTATCATTGGTATTAAGGAACTCCGAAAGAAAACCCATTAAATCCACTCGTAGTTTCAAATGAAGACCTGAATTGAGGAACATCTCAAGTCCACCGGAGTATATTTTTCAGGAGGAATGAAAAACAGTCCAATCCTATCGTATCCTATTCAGCAGAAATTATTTCGTGTTAAAAAAGGGTTTCTGCTGTGGGATTAGGTTGTAATATTTATGCATGTGGATAGCTCTTGGAACATAGATACCAACGAACCGAATAAATGCAAATACGAGAAAAGTGGACTTGGGATGTTTTACAATTCAGGTCTTCAAATGAGTTTAAAATGTTTTTGCTGAGATTTCCCATGATTTATTGTCATATGAAGCGAATATAGAAACAGAACTTTAAATTAAGTTTGAGGCCTTTAGGCATTTTCTGTTAAATTAAGTTCTGTCCAACAGATAGTGTAAAAGATGTGAATAAATATCTATAAAACACACAGTCGTTACAATTCAAGTTGGAATATTACAACTTTAAAAACGCTCGCTTACCTATGTTATTGACGAAATAATTGCTTCACAAGCATATGAATTTATTAGTCATGTTTAGGCAATAAATCCTTGCGTAAAATAAAACGTATCTTAATTAAACATATTTCTTCGTAGTAAGATTGTTAATTTCAATAAGACCATATGAAAGCGTATTCAGGCTGTTACGTAATAGTCTGTAAAAAACTAACAAGAAAAAAAACACTAACTCGCAGGCCTTTATACGCCTGTTTACTGATTGCATTTCAGTATTTTTGTATTTCTTTAACATTGCTCAAAAATACTATATAACAGACAAAATATTTAGTGTCAATCATATATATATATATATATATATTTATGGAGTAATTGGGTAAACTACCTTACCAATACATTCACATGTGATATTGTTTCTTTCTCAGGTGAGTGAGTGCCCAAGGAAGAATCATAATTAGTAGTATTATGTTGTATGTTGGGCTCTTACCTTCAGTTTGATTTGCTTCCACAATAATCTGAGATAGGTATCTTGTTTCTTTTTTAATGCTGTTCATCTCTTCGTTTTCTTGCACTTGAATCTCGTGCACATGGCATCTTCTTTTCTTACGCATGTGGCGAGACTTCTTATACCATGGCTGCAGCCATAGCTCATATTTCTAGACCAAGTGTCTCCTCCTTTTGTCATCTGCCTCACTCACTCGCTCGGATGAACTTCAACTTCGCTTTTTATTTCTTTTATTTTTAATCAAGCTTCTTTTTATCTTATTTTTTGTACGTTTATTTGGATAGCACAGTCACTTGTTGTAACACGAAATCTTCAAGCCGTAAAAGGCAAAAACTCCCATGGAACGGAAGTCGGCATTGTATTGTTGAAGGTGATTATCCGAGGAACATTTAGAGCAGTGATGCTAACTCTTAGTATTTTGATTAACAATCACAAGTACAGTACATGTGAGTATCTACCCTTGCAGCATAAATGAGAGTACTTATTTATTAATTTAGCAGTGGTCAATTATTAGGAGAGCTGTTAGCACGAATATCTCTTGTTGTAGAAGATACAGCAAACTCTCGATTATCCACGGGAATGACAAGCAACATGGGTGAAGATAACAAAAATTATGGATACTCCTGAGGATACTTTGTTGGTTCTATAAAATAACTAAATTATGTACAGCGTGATCTTTTACCAACTCAACGCGGCGTTTGTCAGCTGAGCTCCTGTTTGATTCACCATTCCCCGCCCGGCAATCGAACTATGGTTCTCCGGCTAACTTTAGGTCCTACTTTGAATTATAGTTATAAAATGATTCAATTCACATATTTGAACACCAGAGCATGCCAGATGTATTAAAGGATCAACTTCATTATTAGTACATATAAAATCCATGGAAAGATACACACAATCTTTTCATCAATAAACCATGTAGCGCAAAGTCATAGGAAACCCACTGACTGACTGGCAGGTGAATCAAGCGCCTGCTACCGAGTGACCGTGGCTCAGTGGTAGAGCGTTGGTTTAGCATTCGGAAGGTCCTGGGATCGACTGAGTTTTTACAGGGTTTTTCTTGAGTCATAGCAGGCAAATACTGGGATGGTACATACAAAATAGGCCGTGGTTGTCTACCTTCCAAGATCCTTTTCCTACCCTATCCCGGCCTGAGCCTCAGAGGCCTAAAAGAATTAAAATGATTTGAAATTCAATTCAAGCGCGAACTCGGCTGATAAGCGTTGCGTTGTTAAAAGATCACAACATTTTTGCACACCAAATAGTATAATAAACATTTCCTATTTTAACGCTCTTTCCATGCTTTTCTCGATTTTTCATAATTATAGAAAAACGAAAAAATTATATTACAATTTTGGAAAGTAGGCTCCATGGTGCTTATATAACTCTGTGGTATGAAGTTAAAAGTGCTTTAAAGTATTAATTTTTAACTGACATATTTGACAGCCAGTGAATTATGACGCCATTAGCTGCCATAGTCTACCATACATTATGCGACAGTTATCTCGGTAAGTTGGAAAGTATTTGTTGTAGGACTTTAAAAAAATCGCATACATGAATAATTATCCAGGATTTGAAAATCAGTGGCTCACACGAAATATATCTAAGGGAAGTCAACTTAAGAATTTCAAATGAAAATCGGGGTAACTTTTTTCTTCTTTGGATCTATCTTTTACAGGGAACAATTTTTTAATTTCTCGTGGTTCGGCAGCTGTAGTATCTAATTATTACAGAAATAATATTACATGACAAACTTCGTTTATTGCCAATAGCTCCGAAATTATTGATCATAGAACATTGTACAAAACGCTGGATCATAAAGTGTGTATGACAAATTCACCTATCGTACTTATAAAACTGTGGCCTACCGAAAATGCGAGTAAGGGAAGTCAACTTAAAAGAATTAAATAAAAAGTTTAGTAAATTTTAATTTTGTTGGGAACACGATAAATTTGAAACCTTGTTATATACGAACTTTTTGAACATCTCTGTCCTTGGTTGGTTCCAAACATCAAAGATAATCAAAACAATTTTCTATTTTAAAAAATCATAATTAAGTAATATATTTTTTAAAAAAACTTTAAAAGTAGCATTTTCATTTATTTTTTAACTAGAGGCTTCTTACATGTATTTTCGATGCGCTAAATGTTGTAAATACAAGCGTTGGATTCCCAATATCCACTTTCATGACTATTTCAACGTTCTGCAATAGGTAGTTCCCAGTTATTGGCAATAAATGAAGATGGTTACGTAATATTGATCCTGAGTTATCTTTTGTAGCTCCTAAACTAAGAAATATAAAATAAGTCTGTACAGTGGTTCGTCCAAAACTTACCTCAATTTCCATTTGAAACCTTGAAGTTTACTCCCGACAGAGATATTGTCTATGCGACACTTGTTTCGAAAATATATATTGGAATTCTTCATATGCACTTATGTAACTGCTTTCTTTAAAACTACAATAAATAATTTTCGAGCTATCAACGGTGCATAAGGATAAACCCCATATAATGTTGCCGGTAAACTAGGGAATTAAGGGATCATAGAGAGCCATAGAAATATACACAGCTCTTGACGTTATGAGGCTAAGTTGGAAATATTATCAACTTATATTTTATTATGTCCTTTCCTTAAGCATTGTACTCACTGTTGATAATTAATTATTAATTTAATAATACAGCAAACATCGTCAAATAAGAGCCTAATGTAAACTATTTGTGTCATATAACAAGTTTTTTTTTATTTTGTCAAAATATAGTAATCCTAATAATCTGTCGTGAAAGCTTGAAGTTTCGTTCAATGTAATATATTATTTTATTAGTGTTTCTTAAAAACAAACGGTTTATTATTTAGTAATCATTAATACACTAATATAAGAACACTGATTCATTTGAATAAGGAAAATTAAAATATTACAACAAAGAAAGATGTATATGGAACTATGTGAAACAAATAATATTTTACCTGTTAAACTAAACAAACATAAAGTGTTACAAGACAAGCTTGAACAGCACTTAAATGTGCAAGCAGTCTACTTTTAAACACAAAAGTACATTTAATTTTCACATCTGTTCTTACTCATACACCCTTGATCAAGTCCAGTGTTTGCAGAATTGCTGCCGACCTAAGATATATTATTTAATCTACGTGAGCACCATTGTTGATGAACATTTTTTTTATAAGTGACAGTAAATTGTTCCCTTCCATTCCGTTTCAGTACATCTTCTCTACCAGTGAGCTAATACTAACTCCCTTGCTTGGCTTTGATTATACAGATACCGGAATACGTATGTATTCGAAACGCCTCCTCAGTGTTTATTAACTTCTGATACTAACAGCAGTAGCTTGAAGAATTGTAGGAACATTTCTTGAATTTTTAAATTGTGGTTCCAAATTATGTTTGGGTATTTTTCTAACACTTCTTACACTCTCATTATTTGCACAAAGTTGCCATATAACACTGGCCATATACTTCTACCCCATTCGAGTAATCACGGGTTACGTGAGCATTTTGTTTTCATTGTGGACAGTTATGTAGTCCACTGCTTTCATTTTAATAGTTGAGAGCGTTTAGTTGCGACATGATACCATGCTGACATCAAAGGCTTTTAGAGAGTAGGTTGGACATCTACTGGGGGGCTATCACTGTTTCGGAGGAATCGGAAAATCCTCCCTAAATTCATAACATTATCTGACCTCGGGGTGGCCGAGAAGTTAGAACGGTCTCTTTCTGTATACGTGGTCGCGGGTTCAAATATCGCTGGGGTCAATTGAACGGAGTAGTTCGAAGCTCACTTTACCAAAAACTGTAGGTCCTGTCCTTAGAAGCTCACCAGATCGTTTATCGTTAATAACAATTCACTCATAACATTGCCTGTGTGCAATTCGAAATAAATTTCGTGATCGCCATTCTATTCCCAGCTCGGCAAATCGGCACTAGTGTTTATAAACTGACATTATTAGAAAGTACTTCTTAAGAGATAAAATACTTCCTAATATATATTATACTAATAGTGTATCTTTCGGAATACTTAGCATTTATTCTGCGTTTTGTTATGTGTGTCTATATTCGGGAAACAGTTTTACTCACATTCGGTAATATTTCTAAATTGAAAAATTATGAAAAAATAAGGTACATCTTCTTCGGCAGAACAGAACAAATTAGTTTACCTATATTCATCAAAATCTGCCAATGAAAAAAGAAATGTATTACTGTAGATTCAACAACTCTACTTGTGGAGATAAAAGAAGAGAGTTCAGGTACATCTTCCATTATTTTATAACTGCCTTTGGATTAAATTACCTTGCAAATTACGTACCACATTTTTCTATTAAACATATCTTTATAAAAAATAAGCAACAACAAACATATGGAAACAGTTTATAAAAATATTTTCTTTTCTCTAAATTTAACATAATTTAATTAAGAACGTTGATGTCATTATCTAGAGGAGGAAGTTAGGTTTAATTGTTTTCCAAAGGACTTCTAGTTGTGCATTATTTGACACAAGTTCTAGTGGAAGTGATATTAATTGCTTAGAAGTAGAAAACTTGGAGAGAGTTGGGATTAAAACCCAGATCCTCTTGGTGGTAGCCTATTATTGCTTTAATCAACTGAAGTACGAAAAATACAGGAAATAAATTTAAAGTTCTAAAACTTGGGAACCCAAGCTTATCAAGAGATATTGTGAATAAACTTTGTACAACAGAAATTCTGAAAAAATTAAGTGTGCGAAAAACATTCATAACACAGGATATAAAGATAGAGAATATAAAGTTCTTCTTCCATTCTTCAGCTCATTACTTATACATCTTGGGTATAAAATTGACAACATTTCAGTAACGATATGTACAAAAGTGTACAATAAATGTTAATTTTTTGTACTCATGGATGAATACGGTTCTCTCAACACGACTGTAGAACTTCTCATACGACTGTAGAAGATGTGCTTATGGATCTCCGTTCATTTCTTAGTGTGTTAGATTGTAGACCTAAAACATGTTCGATAGTACAAACTTTACTTCAGTTACATATTAAACAGAGTCATTTGCAGGACCTTTTTCCTTATCCACTATGAAACTATGTTCTTTAGACATCCATAGAATGAGAAATCAAGATGCATGAGAATCTGCATGAAAGTGATGGCGAGGAGTAATAGATTGCCATCAACTCTCTTATTCAATGATAAGAAGCTATTATTATAAGTACTACGAACATAGGAAAGTGATTCTCATTAACATATAACTCAGTAGTTAAATCCGAAATATCGGACATGTTAAACAATGATTTTTATTAAAATTGGAGTACAAATTGATACATAATATGACCTCCTTCCTACACGGTAAAAGTCGGTTTCTTAAAATTGAGAAAAGAGTCCTGTCTGTGCACTTAAAAACAATTTTCTTACAGCATTCTCATTTAATTTTAAATGAGAGCATCTTATTATTTACAAACTCTCATGTTCTAATTTTCAAATAAGTGATAGAGTAATTTGTTCAAAGTCGGGCTACTGTGCAAAGACGGCCACCTCAGCACTCATCGTACCGTTACTCATAACTCAGAGTGTTGATATGAATGCTTTTGACGTTTTAACTATCAGGTGTCCTTACTGTAAGTGAGCTACAAGAGAAAAAAATGTTGCATTATGTTAGAAGAACACTTCGCTCACAATGCAAAGGCATGGGTAAAATTTAAAATGAATTTGATCTGATCTAAAATGAGTTTGTGGCAATCAGAGTACTTTGGTAATGTTAAAAAAAAAGCATTTTACTGGAATCGTTACTAATTGTGCTATTCGATACCACTGCAATTTCTGGAAGATATCATACACACATCAGACGGAAAAGGTTAGTTTCAATGCACGAAATGTCAACTTTGGTTGTATGAGGACTGATTTGGGGATACAATGTGGAGTGAGTGAATGTAGTGTTTGCGTTAAAAAATAGGTTTCACCACTTAAGGATTCATCTGCTGTTCCGAACAATGGTCATCGCTTATTATTTTGTCTCATTATATCATTTCCGTAGCAATTTTTTATTTTAGTTTTTTTTATTTAGAAAAAATAGGTCACCATTGGTGACATATTATAGGGTTCGTCCACCCTTTCAATCACAAGTAAACTCAAAGTACTTCTGCGTTAATTTTAGTTAATTAGAAAGTACGCTATGGGGCCATATTTGTCCATGATTTGTTTTGACAAGGAACATCTTTGCACAGGGCTGTGCAAAGACGGCGTACTTCTTACATATCTGAATTTTATTTCATTATGTCACTAATATAGGTTATAACTAAAATGTTACTGTCACGCTGTGAGGGAAAGATACCAACGTAATAAACAAATCTGCTATATCTGTTTATTTAGTTGCCATTTCAAAAATTTCCTTAAGGGGAGGCCACCTCTTCAAAGTGACTATATACGCTTAACTAAAAATTACTACGTCATGTTGAAATTATCACCTCCATCCGAAGAAAGTCAATGGCACACCACCTCAATTTGTATTGTTCAAGGATCTTGATACCAAAACCTCCCTCCATAAAGAATGCTTATATAATCCTAATTGTACTTTTAGAAATCTATCTCGACAAAGAAAAATGGGTAGCAACAAATTAACTTTACAGTTTGAGAGGCGAAACTATTATATTACTTTCTAGGTTCAACTGTCTATCACTTTATATTAAACAGGATATCCAAAATGGTATTTCCAGATAATTTAGGTAGTTTAAGCACAGAAACAAATAAAGACACATCGGCTTCATTTTCTGTAAGTGTGTTCAAATAAATCTTCAAAACCACATATACTGTAAAATCAGATCTATATTTGAAACAAGAGCGTTCACTTAAGGTTCAATATTATAAAAGTATTATGTGTTATTTAAAAAGCTAAAAGGATCTAAGAAAATGTAAGTCTACTTATAGTTCTTCAAAGTAATTAACATTAAAGTTTACACTTTCATAAACATTTCTTGAAAGGAGGTTCTCAATTTCAATAGTCAAGGAAAACATACACAACTAAATATATTTTCAAAATTTAAATGCTGCAAATATAGGTTGAGTATCTCAAATTTCACTTTCCAGCTTCAACTTTACAAGACGTTAATATGTGAAAAAGTGTTACCTCTGAATTTCGTAACAGCTTAAACTATAATTAACTATAATTAGGGTGAAACAGTAATTCACTCTTTCATTCAACAAAGTTACCGTAATTTAATTCAGTAATCTTCAGTGTTTTTTCTACGATGTCTTTAAATACATGTTACTATTCGGTTAACTTACAATCACTCTTCCAACATTAATTCGATAAAATATAATATGTTGATAATCGTATCAGAAGGTAACACGAGTAGTTACACAACAACGCTGAGTTACAGTTGTTTCATTAGTCATCCAAGACAACTCATTACATGTAACTACATTGTTTTCTTCAGTTCAAAATGATTTGTGGTGTCCTTAAATCTTGCAACGTTACATTTAGCTCATTTCCCGACGTCATAGGATGAAAAATTGCACAGTTACGTAAGTCGATATAAAATTCCATAGTTACTTTGATATATTTCTATATTTTTAAAGTATATTTTAATATTTTTTAATATTACCCATACATACTAGTCTGTGGCGTTTCACTTGTTGCAGAATACTTTAGGATTTGGGCAAAAAATAACTTTTTAAAGACATACTTTTCTTAATCAATTCGTGTTAAAAAGTAATATATATATATATATATATATATATATATATATATATATATTTACACATGACTAAAAAGAAAAGTATGGGGCGCGCTCCCATATACAATCACTTAAAAAATTCAGTTAGTGCGTCCCATGTTTTCTCTTTAGTAATGTATAAACAAAAATATTTTTTTTTTACCTTTTAGCACGAATTGTTTAAGAATGTCTTTAAAAGTTTATTATTATTATTTTGTAAATCATACATTGGGCACTCAACGATTAGCTTCTTGAAGCTTTTTTCCATGATATAATCATGCCACGACACATACGATTAGGCCTATAGCTTTCGTGAATCGTCGAGCACAGTCATTGCGCTTTTATACCAAAGAGAATATCTGAGAATATCATGTGTTGTCAGTCACCATTTCTGCTTTATGACGCAATGACCAAGTCTAAGTATGGCATGAACAGCATGAAATGTTTGGCCCTGGATGTGTTGTGTTCCATAAGTGCTGGTACACTTTAATAGTAGACGAGAGAGTCCAAATACGGCCTACCACTTTCGAATATCTCCAAAATGTCCCAACGTCCAAAAAGATTGTCGCATTTCTATAGCTGACATTCTTTTTTCAGAAATAGATATTATAGAAGTGGATTGAGTACAATATTAAAATAGGTAAAATTTCATAAAATTTAAGATAATTTTAAAGGACAAATAAGCCCATAACACACATAAAATTATACAAACAGAGAAAAGTGGTTTTATTCATATCAAAGCAACAGCAGTGGAAAATGAGAAGCAGCCATCTTTTCCTTTAAAACAAAAAAATTCGTCTTGGAGATACTCACTTATCTTCTACCAAGATATTGTTCTTCAATAGATGAGATCACTAAAAGAAGAAGAAATATAATCTTACACGCGTGCAGGCATTATATACATAAGAACACGTGCAGTTAAGAAACTCTAACTCCTATAGTGGTTGTAAGCACGTTCCCGATCATATACAGAATATAGGACCAAAAACATTTCCAGAGATTTCTATCTTTGATATCATTCTATAATTCAAGCCCTTCAATTGGCGAACAACACGTTTTGTTGAAAATATTAAATATAAGATCTCCCCTATTTACTCCAAAAGCAGAGACGCGTCTTCCGCATTCACACACATATCCGAACACCTCAAGAAATCTTATCCTTCCTTCTAAGACAAATTACCTCTCTTTATACTCCTAAAAGTTATGCCATTTGGGTGACTTCTTCTTCTATCCGTGAATCATTTCCAACCAATCAGAAAAGAGAGATAACAAGAACAACTGACTTTTCATAAAAGCAAATTACCAATAAGTTGTTAAGCCAATGTTTCAGTAGATCTTGGCCTATTCTTCTCGCCGTCCGCTATCCAAAAGACAATCAATGACTAGTTTCGTTTAGAAGTGAACTTTATCAGTTTTGATAAAAATACAGTTTAACTTAACTTCCGAATCTGCACTTTATTAGTTAAAGTATCAAATGATATTAGGTGAAAGAACGAACTCTAGACTCCATATGTATTCCTGTAAGACAAGAAGAAAAAGAAGAAGAAGAGTGGAAGAGACAGAGACTCTAGTGTAGGAAACTATATCAGTATTCGCCGGTGCAAAAGACAAATGGTTTCAACCATTAACTTTTTCTAAGAGCAGAACGTAAGGTACCTGTGATGGGCTTATTCTCCAGTACAAAGCTAAAGACAGCCTCAATCACCCTAGATTCAATTCGAACACGATAGATCGTCTCAGAATATTTTATCCCAATAAATGATGAAACGCAGTTTTAATCTTAACAATGAATATTCTCAGAATGCCCTCCCTTAGTTATTAGGTTTAGTACAATTTAGTTGTTATTTATTTGTAGGTAAAAGTAAGTATGTTCATGCATGTACGTTGTGTACAAGAAGTGTATTTATCGTCTGTTGTCTAAACTATAACCAACTACCGATTTGCTACACCTCCTGATGACGCAAATAAGGTAACGATAAAAATATCAATATGATGGAGACGTCGAGTTTTGGACCTTATATGTCTTTCTCCAGATTCGGTTCGAGCCTCGGTCATTGCTGAAGTTCTTACGTATAACTCACAAACGTGATTTTATTATTCAGTGTTTGCACCGGAGTCATCTCTTTAAAGTCGAAGGCACGCGAACGTGTCATTCTGACGCAGCACAAGATAACCTCAGTTTTCTCCTCTCTCCCGGTTACATTACAATCGTTCTCGCAGATATACATAACTTGCTTTATACCAGTGTATGACGGACTGGTGCTCTCCTTCTGGTGTGCGCATAACTAGGTCACAAACAAGGGCAAATCCGTAATTGTATTTATTTGAGGGTTTCTCGTTTAATATAGTTAGACCGCCAAAAAAAAAAAAAAACATGACTGATCCACCACCAGTATCCCATGCTGCCGAGTTTCTAGAAGCATTAGCTGCTGCATTCACTTCCACGCCAAAGTTTTCTGGCCTAGTCCCGTTACGTGCTTGCCGTCTCAAGCAAGTGGTTGGAAGAAAAAAAGGCGAAACTGCCTACTTATCTTTCGGATACCGCTCTCGATTTTCTGGCGTTACCGCAACTAGACACAGATTACGCAGCCAAAACCTACGCACAGGTTAAAACCGAAATCATTAATACATTTCGAGGAATCTCCTCTCCATACAAAATCGAGGACATTATAGTAATAGGAAACAGGCATTGTTAGAATTACCCTATAATTATATTACTTCTAAAGGACAACTCTTATATCCGGAATTCCTGAAGCACAGATGGTGTTGCACATCATTAAGGGTTTACGCTCCAATGTCTTACAGGAAGTTAGTGATAAGACTATCACAACTATTCCGCAATTTATTTCCACGCTCCAGGCAATTGATCAGAAAAGAGTTTCCCTTGGTCTATGAAAACAAGAGGAGACGTTGGAATTATACCAAATGGGTTGGAATCCATAACAACAATTTTCCAGCAATCCCTCCATGCCACACCAGACTAACGAGCAGTCATCCCAACAGCCGTATATTTTCCCTTCACATCAGCCGAATATGCCTACACACCAACCGAATTCCGGTATAACTGAACTCCGCAATGAAATGAATCAGTTGAAGGATACTCTCAGCCAGCATTGGTCCACCAGGGACCACCGCCCTCATCAAGCCCATGAACACTCAGAAATTGACAGGCTTTGCTCACAGATACCAAATCTTGTGATCCAATTGAAACACCCAGCCCGCTCTAATGCTCCGCGGCGACCCCAATCTCAGTATCGCCCACCTCGTTATTCTGATCAACGGCGCTATAACAGGAACTCATGCCAAGGTAGTTGGCCACCTCTTCTCTTCCAGGGAACCAAAAACAATAATCAATTTCGGGGACCACAACGCAACTATGGGAATCCCAAAAGAAACAGTTACAGTAATAATACAAACATGAATTCCGGATCTCCATCCCAAACCACCACTTCCTTTGTCGGCGCTGCTCGCAATCCTATCATGTTGCTAAAGATTGTGACCCGGTTTCCTCAGGCCGCGTCCAGCGCACAAATTTAAACTAGACAGGCCGGCAGGTGATTGGAACCGTCTTGCGACCTCCTCTTATATACAGGTTCCTCTTATTAAACATGACATATTATATTATGTCCAGGCCCAAATTAATCAGGTTTTCATTGTACCCCAGTTCTTGATTGCGGTTCTAATTGAAGAGCGTTTTATACCTGCTACTGAAAACGTGTGAAACATTCTAGTATTTTTCAAAGTTTCAGTGGTGAACAGTTGACATACAATGAAATAGTGATATTAGATATTTCCATAAGAAATCGTTTCTTCTGTGAGGAATTTAAAGTAGTGCAATCAAAAGACCATCCTTTTATTCTTTTTGGAACGGATTTTTTAAAAATAACTATGTATTACAACTTTCATCTTCTTCCAGTTGTCTTACATTAGTGTCCCCTAATCGATACCGTCACAGTCATATAAAACAAGACCAGCCACTTACATATCAAATGTCAGCGGAAGGCATGTCACGTGTTCATACACCAAATCAACCCTCTTTTGTAACTACCAAACGGCTAGTTTTGAATCCACAAAAGGCAAGCCTACGTACCAATTTCTTTAGTCAACTTTTGTAAGGAAGTAAAGTTTATTTTATTTGAAACTAACCCGGACATAATACATGCTAAGAACGTGAAAATACCGACAGGTATTTTATCTCCAGATTAAACTCATTTAATTGTTCGTAATAATAGCGACACACGAATTAGGCTCCCCAGATTAACAAAAATCGGGCAGCCTCTCCCTTGCGAAATCATTGCACGAAATCCTTGCACGCAAACTGCGACCCGCCTGAGGTCGCGACCTCCACGTTGAGAAATCCTGCTCTACACACTTGAAAAATTTCAGGAAAATCGGAGATGGATGGACATTTTGTGTTTTAACACTTCCACATTATGCCATTCTTGAACTTGTTAGGAGAATTTGTAGAGGGACTTGAAAATAAGAGTGCCCGTGAAACGCCTCATCGCCTATCCATTCCCTAACCGACTTACGTTCTCTCATTCTTAATCTTAACAAACGTCGTAATGTCTTTTACGTGGAAAAAATTCTGGCTTCCAAAAGCTAAGATGACGACAAACTAAGAAAGCTGCATTCTGAAAAATCTTTGCAGGATTACGCTGCGCCATCTTGAATTTCGGAATTTAAACCGCAGTATTGAGTTACGAAATTCAAACGTATTGACTTAAGAATTGGACTCAACTCACTTTAAAACCCCAAGAATGAAATGTAATGAAACTCTGTTTAGAAAATGAAGCCCACTAATGAGGGCTTCACTATTCAATTTTTTGACAATAGGCAATATTGGTTGACAGTCGTATTTTAATTTCAGCCAGGGACCGTAAACCGATTCTGTTAGAGCCAATTCGATAATACAATGCATTTTAAAATTTACAGTAACTTCCACAAGGAAGCAATACATAAGTAATTGAAATCGTAAAGGTTAATATGGATCACTCTGTATTATCGCTACCAGCAGTATTTAATACCAGCGATGGTAAAGGAAATGTGAAACCCCAGGAGCTGCTGGTAGATAAACCAGCCTAATTTGACCTAAACTTATGCACTAACTTAAAATTTCGATTTTCCTTAATTTTTATTTTGTCAAGAGAGTAGGAGTAATTACAGCTAGTGTTCAAATTAAAACAGTAATCATAAATTGTTTTATTCATACATTATTTTATCATTCGGTTTTTAGGTTACCTTTCCTTACTAAGAATAGAAGAATGCTTCTTGAAATATCAGTTAATTGTGGTAAAATATAAAGGTATCACAAGTGACTTAGATATGAAACAAAGAACTGATGAAAGTGAAGATCATCAATATTAATCAACTATTGAAAAGACTTATCGACGACTGGGGTTTGAATCCATGCCACAGTTGAATTTTGTTACAAATTCGCCACGCTAATCATTTACCCAGCCTGTTAAACATAGGCAGTCTTTATTTCTCTAGCTTTCAACTGAAGACTATGAACTCATGCCACATTCCATGTTTAATTTATTACTATCGTTTTAAAATCTTCTCGTTGGTTTTAAATCCGATATTTATTTGTGAAAACAATTACAATATGTGACGTAATTGTTTAGTATTTCGTTTTAACGTCGCACTATGCTTATATTTTTGAACGTCAATATACTTTTCTCTACGCGCGTCATTTTCCTCTGCGAGGGAAAATTTGGGAAATATTCTCTAAAGACATGCGCCAATCTTTTTGTCCATACTAAATAACAATTGCAAACATGTCTGAGATATGTTTACTTTATAATGCAGTTGAAAATTTAGCTTGCAAATGCATGGCTATGATATTAAAGACATAGTTTATAGAGATGCTGTAATCTTGAGTTTTGGAACACTGGTCTAAATACGGGTTACCCTTTAAAGTTGCCTTCAATAATTAACAAGAAGACTTAACGGTATAAAATAATGTTCAAGAGTGATATAGAGATGATAAATATCTATTTACAAAAGTCAGAGATAGTCCTCCTTTACTGCACCAGTACATTCGTTGTGTGCCCATATGAAATGCATGATACGCATAACTCATAGCTCTCTCTGTGTGTTTTAGAGAATATCCTGTCGCAGAATAAACAATTCGCATCAACATCATCTGGCTTTTCTTGTCCAGGTGGCGTATCTAAGTATTTATCTTCAACATCACAGGGATCTAGATCAGAAAACATCATCCTGGATTCTTGCAAATCTGATTCTTGTCTCGTGAATTCTAAAGCTCCTTGTTTTATTTTTCATCCAGGTACCCTCAATTTTTTTAAAATTTTTCCGCTTTTCGCTCAGCTTTATTGAAAAATAATATTTTCTTGCATTTACTAAATTCCGGTTTTTCCAAGGAAGCAATAATTGTTTCTCTGCATGGGCTATCCATTATAACAGTAGCACTTTCTCGTTTTCTATACTTCAATTGCCGATTTTTTATATCGCAGGAACTGCTGAAATATAGGTTTGAAGTTCCTAGGTTTGAAGTTCCAGGTACTTTGTTCTAAGGAAAGGAAACCTTTAAAATGATGATGTAGGTAGGCAAGGTAGCCCCAATTTAGACCATTCGTAGAGGTTACTTTGTGACGCGACAGCACTCAATACACAATATTATTTATTATTTGTATTATACTAACCACGAGCGCTATCCCTGAGTAATATAGCTTACCTTATAAAACGTTTTATACTTGCAATTAAAACTTTCCTACTATTGAAAACAGGCACAAAATACAAAAAATCAACTACATAAAATCCTTTGTCGCCACCTGAATCCCTCCACCATCTTCGCCTTTGAGGAACAGTTTCACACTTTTGTCACCAGTCAGCCGTACTACACAAGCATATACAAATATATAACGTCTACTAGCTCGTATTGGACCATAGACCATTTTGCACCTTCTCCTCTACTCTTTTCAACCGTATCTCTCGATGCTCCTAGATGTCGTAAATGCTAGAAGACCTCCTACATTTCTTCACCCAGGCTATCACCCCAAACAGAGCACTGTCATGTGCCATAGTGCTCATGTAGGCTAACTTGATCGTGCTTTGAGGAACATTCGTGGGCTTAGCTGCAGAGATTATGCCTTCACCGCTTGCTTTGCAGCGTTTTTTGTTTGTTTTTTTGGCCATCGTGCTATTACATCATTGTCATTGTTTCCACGGTTTCTACTGTTGACAGTTTTCTTATCAACATTAATTTTATTAAACTGTCGCGGTTTCGTTGTTTTATGCTGCTTGTAATTATCATTGCCGTCTCTTTCGTGCCGTTGCTATTTTTTGTAATTTAGCTGATTTTGTGTATTTCGCTTTTTGTTGTCACTGATACGTTCAAAGGCAGCCATCCGGAGAATGTTGAGTGAGCGTATTTAGTGCAAAAAGAAAAATTCCCATTTGTTTCTCATTTTCACTAAACGCATTAATTTTCTGGAATATAAGATAAAGCAAGGAAGGGTTCAGCACAATTAAGAAAATTCATGAGGTCTTATTTTTATGTAATATCATCAATAATACAACATACGACATATTTTGTTCAGTAATGCACAATTCAGAGGCCTAGATGCAAAGAGATGTAAGATTTGTTTTTACAATAACATTAAAATGTACTCGCTATAAGCTAATCTTTTATATAGAACACGGAAATCGTTTTGTACAAAGACATATGAAGGTCTAATGTATAAAGGAATGTACATGGAAATGCTTAAAAGAAGTTCTAAGAAGGGAACATTTCTAGAAAGCGGAGAGGAATCCAGAATTCCTAATCATATAAATATTTGATTCATTGTGATTTTCTTTGCTGTGCTCGAATCCCTTTATTTTAATCCCCCTCAATCTTCGTCCTTACTTTTTCATACTTTATCCTGTGATCATATTGATAACATTTCCTCAAAAGTCTTATTTTTTTGCAATCTCTGCTAGAAGAATAAATAGCATTATATTCTTATACGAGTAAGAAACATATTTTAGTAAATAGCAGCTACCTGTTTTTATCAAAATAAAAAGCTAAATGAACTTGAATGTTCGTATTTTATGTTATATTTTTTAATCTTGGTACCGTTTATTTAACTTCCACTTCATCATATATGTAAATAAACAATTAAGTAAGAAAACAAATTTTCCAATTGCAAACCTTTATTAAATAATTGCTAACTTACCCGCCTTTGGTGCGAGGTGAATAAAATATGTTGGCGATGCTAACAGTATATTACGAATGTCTTACGTATTACACTATCTTCAAACCTTAGTCATTAATTTAATATCAACATCAAACTTAATCTACTTTCGAAAATACATTATTCATTAAAACAACCTATGTAGTTAAAATATAGTGTAACTCAATCTAAATTTGAATTAAAAATTTAAATAGTTGTTATTATTTCAGGTATGCAATAAACAGAATTTGAATAAAATAATTTAATTCATATAAATTAAACTATATTTTTTATTTTCTCTCCTCTCTTTGATTTCAGCACATTCAGGATTTTTTAAATGTATTTCTTACATTGTTCTCTTTGGCGGGAAGAGACATTGTTACAGAGGTATGATTGTGTTTTACAGGCTGGCCTCAAATCAATCCTCAACTGCGCTCTGTGTAATAGTGCCTGGTTTCAGGCCACTTCACCCGTTTGTTCGGGTGGTCTTGGTATTATTCGTCGGGCCATGGATTTGACGATTCCGTCTTTCTTAGCGTCTTTCCATGGCTCTCGATGTCTTATTGAGTCTATCCTTCCTGCACGTTTATGCCTTGATCCCGACGCAGCTATTCATGATTGTAAAGCTCAGTGGTCTTGTTTAATCGGCATGGATTCTCCTTCTTTAAACTGTAGTAGTTCTCAGGCCGTTTGGGATGATCCAATTATTCAGCGCACCCAATCGTTTCTTCTACAATCCTCCGGTTGTCTTCAGGATAAAGCCAGACTTCTTGCTGCTTTTTCTCCAGATTCTGGTGTTTGGCTTCAGACCCTACCTTCTCCTCCTCTGGACCTCCACTTATCCAATGAAAGTTTTCGTATTGCTGTTGCTTTACGATTAGGAGCTGATGTCTGTGTACCTCACAATTATCCAGCTTGTGAGGCGTTGGTAGATCAACGGAGTCCTTCACGGTCTTTCTTGTGTTCGTAGTGCTGGTAGACACATGCGTCATGCCAGTGTAAATGACGTAATTCTTCGTGCGCTTATTTCAGCTGAAGTACCTTCAGTGCGTGAACCATCTGGATGTAATCGTTCCGATGGTAAGAGACCTGACGGTATGACTCTAGTGCTTTGGAAAAGAGGAAGATCTTTATCATGGGATTTTACTTGTGTTGATACGTTTACCCTCTCGAATCTTCCTCATTCATCCTTTGCGAGCTGCTTCCCGTCGAGAGGTCGAAAAAATAGAAAATACAGTACCCTGTTAGATATATTCATCTTCATTGCTATTGCAATTGAGTCAAGCGGTACTTGGAGCACAGAGGGCTTTAATTTCATCAAGGAAGTTGGACGACGCCTTGGGCTTGTTTCCGCTATGCTCGCGCCACTGCTTTCCTATTGCAGCGTATTAGTATCGCCGTTCAGCGTGGTAATATTTCTTCAGTTCTTCGAGCGTTGCCTCCGGGGAAGGAATTGGAGGAGATTTTTCTTCTTTAAATGCTGTTTCCCTTATTGTTGTTGATGTTTGTTTTTCATTTTTGTTCCTTAAGGCTTTGTTAATTTTACAGATAATTCTGTGATGGGGTTATTTTTATCTCGTATGTAATAATATGTAATGTTTATCAGTATAATGAATTATTTTAAATTTAAATTATTTATTTACTTCCTTGTTGTTTTAAATTAAAAATGGAAATAATTTATTATTTCATTGTTATGAACAATGGACTTTTTGATGCTACATTATCTCAACTTCTGATAACTGTATCATCAAACTGATATAAAATATAAATTGGAATGACCAAGGATTGAGTTCGTATGAAAAATCATTAAAATCGGTTAAGTGATTTCTGAGTTCATTAATGTCAAAGTCACTTTCATTTTTGTTATATAGATTACTTAATTGTAGTTAACATTACTTCCCTCACCGCTTATCAACTTAGAATTATTATAACTTTTACCGGCACTGCTTAAGTGAGAATTTCCAGGATTATTACAAATTACGTGTGATTAGATAGGTCTATAGGTAAACATAGAGAAAACAAAATACATAAGCCGAAACGCTGAGAATGACGGCATAGCTACATAACAATTAAGAATGAGAACAAAGAAAATAAACAAATTTAAATACTTGCGAGCATATGTAACAAGCAAAAACGAAGTCACGGAAGAAATAAAAAGTCGCTTAGCATCGGGCAACCTATGTTTCTACTCAGTCCAGAAAACCCTAACCTCGGAATTAATATAAAAAGTAGAAATTGAAAATATACAGAATGGTTATTCTGCCGGTAATACATTACGATTGCGAAAGTTGGAGTACGACCCTAGCAGAAGAACATAAATTACGTGTGTTTGAAAATAAAGTTTTGAGAACGATATAGGGGTCGAAGCTAGACGAGATAGATGCGGAATGGAGGAGACTGTATAATGAAGACCATCAAGGACTTTACGACTCACCCGATGTTGTAAGAATAATGAAATCGTAACGACTAAGGTAGACAGGCCATGTAGCTCGGATGGGGGAAAACTAAGATTATATTTCATCGTGGTTGGTAAATAGGAGGGAAAGAGACGGTTGGAAAGACTGAGACGACATTTGAAGTACAATATTAGAAGAAGTCTTCGAGAAGTAGTTATTTGTGATGAAAACTGGCTTGATCTTGCTCACGATAGAATCCTATCGTGAACGTTTTTTACTGCGGAGATGAACTTGCGAGTTCCGTAAGCCATACAGTAAGTACGTACTACAAAGTTTTCAAAGTTCAATAAATTCAGATACTCCTTGCTTTGCCATGATTTTACAATAAAATTTTTCTCTTGAAAATCTGCACAACATTTGTAAAATTTCGAGCGATTTGTGTTACCACATACACACAAATTGATTGTTGTATCTCAGTGAACGCCTTCTGTTCAGGATTTCCTGCATCCGTGTAATCTCTCCTAGCTTTACCCCAAAATCTCGTTATCTTTACGTGACACAGAGGTGAACGTTCCAGTTGCTCGCCATACAATCCAGAAGCACAATAAATGCGTATGTAACCGTCATCATCTACGAACGTCATTATTTGGTCAAGCGCCAAAAGAACAGACACTGCATTCAGCACCTGAGTCACAATGAATGGTTTCGTGGTGCCAAAGATCCCGGCTGATCACTTCTTTTGGCTAAGAAAGTTTATAATTGTTGAAATGTCGTCATTTCCGTTTGTTTCATTTCTTCTCTTTGTTCTCTTATGCTGCTCGTTTTAGCTGTCAAATATGAACATGCATCTTACATAGTCGCTAGTAGAGCTAACAACTTTGAGCATATCTCTGGTTATTCACTTAAACTTTACGTAGTCAATTGATCTTTTATAACTAAAACTACTAATGTGAACTACTAGTGGACATTATTTTATGCGTAACTTAAATATTCTATGTAAAACGTGTTCCTGGCAAATTAGGGTAAGAGATATTTATCTAATCAATAAATAGATTGTTGACTTACAAGCTTGTTGTCTGGTCCGCTGTCCATTGTGTGTGTTGACGGTGTTCACTTGTTGTCCGAATTTACGCGTTGTTCAAGAAATGTCCGATATACTTTTTAAATCTTCGCAATGCGATTAGCGAATGAATAGGACCGAATTCTGATAATAACTGTTTCTTGTTTTCGTAACATGTTGAATTAGAAACTTTTAGTGATCGGCTATCGAACCGAACTCCGACTCATGCTAATGCCCACGATTGTACAATACTGACTTGGACATAGCCGTACTTAAGTCTAGAGAGATGTCCGATGTAACCGTGACCAATGTTGGGTCTTTGATATGTACTCGATCAAACTCAAACTTCAACTCCTGTCTAAATTTCGTGTTCTCTCTTGTCGACTTTTGTTTCTTTGTTTTCCACTTGCTAAAAGTGCAATCTTTTAACCTTCTTTTCCTAGTGCTTTTCCATTATGTCAGCAGTTGTGACATATTGCAAGCAACGAGGAATTATTCTTATTTAGTTCAACAAACTTGTATGAAAATCTCATAATCATTAGATCTATGTTATATTCTCATTCCCTATATGTTTATATGACGCCTTGAGTTTATTCACATAACGTTACATAACAATATAACATTCTTGTTTCCAATAAATATCTCGTTCAAAATTGTCATGAATGAAGTCCTATCAGTTCAATTCATTATTTGGTATTTTATTATCTTGACCGTACCAATCGAATAGTATTGGAGAGGAGATACTTAAAAAAAAGTCACCAATTCTTAGTACAGGAATGTACGATGAATTTGAAGAATTTCGTTGAGTGCAACGCCTTGAAAATTGAAAATAAATATGATAAGTCCAAAATTACAGATTTTCTGATTTTCTGGTCATTTTATCGTTTTACCTAGTGCAGTTTTCACTGAATTGGACAACAATCTGACAAGTCCAGAGACATCTTAAAAATGTATACAGGGGAAAAGTCCATGAAAAACAGGGGAATATTCTGACAAGTCCAACGAATTTAATGGAAAATTTATTGTAGATAAGATAAAATGAATTGTATGGGCGATAACAGCACTATGGCTTACGCCCTTCCCGAGGAAAATTTATTGTGTCTTTGATGTTTGGCCTGTATAGCTATAATGGAAATAACAGCCAAATGTCCTTGTTATCTCAGTCATTGTTAGGAATTTGGTTATTTGTAATTTCACTTTGGAGTGAATTTTCAAAGAAGTTCTACGTACTTGTCTAAATAGAAACGGAGAAGATTGACTCTCCTGTTCAAGGAAATAAGTCTTCGAAGAAGCTTATTGAGAAGGGAAAGAACTCTGGTCGTATTAGTGGTGTTATGATATATAACACTGCAATCACGTGAAACAAAAGACACGTATAAGTGAATGTTGATGATGATGGGTGTTCTGTCCGAAAGTAGGTCCTGACCCAAATGGCCCTGGGCAAGATGAACCAATGGTGGTTTACCATTGCCTTCCATCGAATGAAAATGACAAGAACGGGACTTACACTTTAACACGAACTCCGAAACACTTGTGTCAGCATTGGAAATCAAACCCGGTATCCCTTGGTTACAGTGCATCGAGCGTTACCATTCACCAACAGGTACCACTCATAAAAGGAGATACTTCAAATAATGACAAGCGTGTGTATTCTAATAGCAGAAGACTTTAAATCACGCAATATGTCATGGATTTGTCACTCTTCATCTGTAAAATTGGTATTGATGTATTGTAACAAAAACTGAATGTATTATCATATCCTTTAAACAAATCTATACAACCTAAATAGTGAAGTTTCTTCTTATTATACTTTATCATTTTAAATGAAAATTAAGAAAATAAATTGAGAAAATGACATACTGGGTGCCTTGAAACTTTCAATTTATCTTCTTGAAAAAATAGAGAATTCTGACTTATCAGGATTTTCCCTGTACTCTTCAATTGTTAAATATAATACAGTCCTTAAGCAAATTCAGGAAGAAGCAGGGGTGGACTGGTCCACCCGGCAACCCGGCAATCGCCGGGTGGGCCAACATGATAAACGCGGAAGTGGCTATTTCTAACAAAAATATTTTGATTGAAAATGTTACAATAATCATTAAAACTAGATAGATTCTTTCAAGTTTAAACGTCTTGTAATGCTAGGTTGCGTAAAATGTTTCCATGGATACTTTTCTAAAGGTCAAAAGAGAGAGTGCTTTCATTATAGGGAATGCTACCAGATCATTTATTATCCCCTTTCCCGTTTTTGCACAGAAACATTTTTTTTAATTTTACAATTTAAAGATAGAACAAGATGATAACTTTTCTATAATTGACACTTTGTATTAATATTGTACTTGAAGTTTTTCGGCCATCCGAAAACTGGAAGTCTAAGGATTTCTCCATTTTTGCGTGGGATTCGGTATTCAAATACCGGGCAATGCATTAAACATTGTGGTTCGGGTTACATATTAAGCCGTGGTTCTCGTCCTTCCTTAGTACATAAACACCTGGATTAGGATCTAAATAGAAATTGAAGTCAAATTGAACACTTCTTATAAATTGGACTAAAACTAAGTTGTTCTAGAAGAAACCATATGAAAACTGAAATTTGCCCGAAGACTAATACTGTTAGAACAAGTGGTGTGGACAATGTCATGTCAGAGAAAATCATACCTGCATTTTCAAAAGATACCGAATCTAAACTGGAGAAACTTCACAAGAGTTCAATGAAACCTGTCCCCCTCAATCTAAAATTATTCTGGAGCCCTCGACTTCCTTTGTGGGATTCTTTACGCAAATTCCTCATAGTCTTAAAGTTTTTATGAAAATACATATATTTTTTTAATTGTCTACGCCGTTTGTTCTAGCGTTCTGATTGTCTTTGCGCTATGAAGCTTTAAAGTTCAGTTTTCTGGGTTTTCCCTCGCTCATAACTCGAAAAGGACGCCGCTTTGAACGCTTGTGCACATAAACTATTTTGTTGATGCTGAAAAGACGACTTGACAAGCTCTGTATAAGCATTTAAAGAATGAACTTGCAAGTTTAGACTTTCACCTTCACAAATCATAGGCTGTTCTTTTGATGGTGCTGCAAATATGAGCGGGCAATACAATGGTTTGCAACCTCATCTGAGGGAAGATAATCTAGATTTGCAACATGTACGTTGGGTAGCACATGTTCTACACTTAGTCATGAACGATTCAACAGGATGTTGCAAAATTACGAAAAACTTCCTTGGATTGCTTCAAACTACGGCCATTTTCTGAATCACATAAAGAATGCAAGTATGGACAAAAGTGAACAGAAGATATACAAGTGGAGCACAACTCCTTCGGCGATTGCAAAATATTAGCACAATTAGATGTTGGAGTAAGGATCGAGCTCTCAGCATCGTGTTTGACGACTTTCCCACACCTATTCGAGATCGTAAGATATTCTTAGATCTGCTTCAATGCCGAATCGAAATTGCTGACTTTGGGGATTTTATAACAGAAGTTACTTGAGAATTGGTGTAAATTTCAGAATACACTTCTTGTATCAACTTTCACTGAGCTATTTAGTTTGAAAACACCCACTTCGGAATACTTGCAAAACAGAGAGTTAGACTATTTTACAGCAACTCAAAAATTCAAACCTCGGCACTGGAATTGCGAGAGAAAAGAAATGAATTTAGTCCCATATTGATTAAAACAACAGAATGTGTGAAACATATACAGAAATAACTCACGGAAGCTCATTAAAGTGTTGAAATCGAAAGCATTCTCCCAGATAAGAGAATACCTAAATCAACCCTACAATTTGGTGGCACATCCAGCGACGAAGCAAGAACTATTTCGTCTTCGCCATCAAAATGGTTTGAAATAAATGTTTGCAATGTGATCATTGACACCGCAATTCAGCAAATGGATTCCCGTTTTGATTCGAATGAAGCTGTTATGAAAGACGTTGCTTGGCTACATCCATCACGTTTTAACTTTTAAGGAAATCAATTTATTGCAAGAGTTACCTGAAGACGCTATGGATATTCTAGCTTTTTATTCCAAAGTGAAGAAAGAAGATATTCGAAAAGAACTGCTTCAGCTTTCCCGACATTATGGAGACTACAATAAGTCATTACTAAGGTCTAAAGATACCGATACCACCAAAAAAGCAAACCAGGGCTATTCTGGAGGAGAGGATATAGAAGATGAAGGATCCAATGGGGAAAGAGAGGACAAGGTGAAAAGCAAAGATGACACAGATGATGAAGAACTGGTATGTAAAGTTGGAAGAATGTACAAAAGAAGCCTGTCGTGCACGTTAGAACTACTTTGTGAACTAAATCTCAACGGTCCAATGTATCCATCGTTGTACGTGGCGTACACATATATTTTGACTCTTTTATGCACCCAAGTATCTTGCGAAATAATTTTCTCCATATTGAAGATTATCAAAAATCGATTACAATCTTTACTTGGAAACGACTTGTTAAAGGGCTTCGTTCTCTTTTACGTTGAAAGATCATTTAACTTTGATTATGACAAAATCATTGATGAAATTGCATCTACTTCAAAGGAGTTTATGACGTTATTTAAAACCAACAACAACAACAACAAAAAAAAAAAAACACTAAAAATGATAGTAACTTAAGCAAACTACGAAGTGCATTTGTGTTGTATGATATGAAATTTTTCACATCTTAGTCTCCTGTCTATATTTTCAGTCACGGGCACTTGTTCATGTTACTAAATTTTTGGAATTATTGTAGTTGTAGTTAGAAATATATATTACGAAAACGAAAATTGTAATTTACGTAAATTATGGTGTTATATTAAAAGAGCGATAGAGCTAAAAAATTAGGAGAAATATTCTATTGAAGAATATGATTTGTATTGTATAGTTTTGTTTTCCAAAAATTACAAGTTTCTTTCAGACTTAGATATCTTAATAAGTAAACTACAAAGTACATTTGTGTTGTTATGATATAAAAAATTTCACATCTTGCTCTCCCGTCTAAGGCACATGTTAATGTTCCTATTTTTTTGGAATTGTTATAGTTGTAGTCAACTTTATTCAAAATATATATTATGAAAATTCTAATTATGCAAATTATGGTGTTATACTAAAAGAGTGATAGAGCTAAAAAGTATTAGAAATATATTATTGAAGAATATGTAATGTATACTATCAGTTTACAAGAAATCACAATTTTCTTTCAAACTTAGATATCTTAATAAGTTCATGATCATCTTATCGCTTGTGTAGCTAATGTTAATAAAGGTTATGTTTAAGCCATTATGACTGTATAGAAAACAAGTTTTAAAGGTAATAATGGGCTTAGTTTATCACCAAATCGTATTATCCCATTGTAAAAGATACATGTAAAAAACGCACAAGCACAGCAATACCGATGAGGTGTGAATGCACTCGTTTTGCAAGTATACCCATTGATTTCTGTAATCGAAAATCTTGTTTAATAGTTCAGCTCCCTTTCAATCCTACACTTGTCTTAGCTATGAAGGAACTACAGCATATGCATTGTCGTAGATAATGTGAAAATAAACTTACAGTTCTACTGAAAGTAAGATTTCAGGTTTGTTCAAGAACCGAAAAATATGAGAGTCGACAATGTCAATAAAGATTAGAAAACTTAGTAAAAAATTTTATATGAAGAGATTTGCTGTCACAGAACCTTGTTAACATATGTTCAGAGACACAAAATAGTTCTTAGCTGGCCTTCGAAAAACACTGCCTTGCTGCAACTCAAAGTTCAAACTACTACTATAAATTTTGATGATGGGTCAAAGTTTTCTAGTCCGCTCCTGGAAAGAAGTAAAGGTGTAGTTAGTAAATTATTTACCGACATTTCGAAATAAGAAATACAAGGAATATGCTTTTATTTAATAATTTTTACTTGAAGCTGCAGTTTACATGACATTGAGTTATAAAGATAAGCCTTGCAGCCAAAATTGTAATGGTGCCAAGGTGCCACCAGGTACTTCCCTTTAACATCAGGGTACATCTTCAGTCTTTCTTCGTTTCATTTTATTTATTATTCAAACATAAAAGCGTTAATAAAACACGTAGGTACTGTTTCAAAATCCGTGTCTGTTACATCCGAATAAAGGTGTGAAATGCTTCACAAAATCGTAGATCATATTTTTATTACAGAAATTGCGTTACGGTTTTCGAATTTGTTGATAGAATGAAACACCGAAACGACTGAGTCTCATAACCTCATGCAACAGCTGAAGATTACGACATATGTTGATTGACGGAAACTTTCCTGTACTTGAGTCTCATAATCTTAGGCAATAGTCCATTTGGATGTTGGACTCAGCAACTCAGCGGGCAAGCACGGCTCCGGGAGACAATGTGTAGTGAAAGGGAAGCAAGGAGAAGAGACCACGCTCTCTAAGTTCCGTTCGTCGCAAGGAGAAACGGTCACCCTCTATGTACAAGCGAAGGAATATGAGCTATTTTCTCCGGTCCTCAGAAGAGAAACGGTCGCCCGAGACCCACAGGTTGTGAAGGATGCAGAAATTTTTAGATTCCGTTCCTCAAAGTGAGATACGGTCGTCCACGGTTGACTTCTAGGAAGGAAGGTAAAAAAGGAAATATTGCCCACAATAGGACGTATATCGTACTCCAAGTTCCGCTCCTAGCTGGAGAAGCAGCCGCTGGAGAATCCCACGAAGCTGAAGAGAACTCGTCCGATAATAAAAGTCACGTGGTTAGTAAACCAGCTTTATTGTCACAAAAGTAATAAATCACTATGTGCACCGATCTAACTGATCTTCTCGTCTAACGACCGGGTACGTGCTTGTTCGGGTTATAGTGGAGCATACATAAAATTATAATGGTTGATCATTTACACAATCAAATAATTATAAAAAGAGATAATAGTTAATGTCAAGAAAATTGCAATATGATCTTATTTATATTGTTAGTTAAATGATATCGAAAGTTCTTTTAAAATATATTTGTAAAATAACAAAAAGAATTACTGAAAGTTGCAAGCTGGTGCGCCGTCTCTTGAGTTATTTATTATATACAGTTTATACATATTATATTGGAGCTAGATGAACAGGCCGCTGTTCAGCACTGTTACATATGGCGCTCGGTCGTGGCTCCGAACCCTTGGTACACTGTCATCCAAAAATGTACAGTATCACACTATAAATCTATATACACAGTTAATCGGCATATACATATACATATTTCAAATGAACCACAACTCAGTCTGTACTTCAAGTGGTGTCGAACTCTTGCATCAGTCTCTGAGATTATAGTTTCATAAAAGTCATTATACTATATGCACTATCACATATCAGCATGTAAATCATTCAAAGAAAAAGAAAATAAGCATATACATCCTACGGTAATAATATACTAATCTACAATAAACACGACTTGACTTTTCTCAACGCCGTCTGAGTCCTTGACAATCGACGCCTTTCCTGGCCAGGAGTCAGTTCCAATCGTGAACGACTTTCGTAGCTTCTGCTTTACTCTAATCTGGTTAATTTTCTTACGCACGTTTGCTTGGTTCACGTAGCGTCCCCCTTATATCCTGTCGGGTTTTGTGCCGGCTTATCTCTTCTTCTCTGTTTGGAGATTCGTCTTCTTCTTCATTCTGATGTGTCGACACAATCTTGTCGCACGAGGGTTATCTTCTTGTACGTGGTGAACAGCGTCGTCCGAGGGCTCGCCTCTTTCTTCCTTGGGACGTGATCTTATTATAATCTCAGTATGGTAACCTTCTCCTGTGGTTTGATCTAAATTCGGGACCTTCGCCATACCATCCAGATGTGAGAAAGGTTGGCACGGAGCTATACCAAAAGTTGGACCTACCCCTTCAGAGTCTTTAAATTTGGTTGTTTGGCTTCAGCGTGGTCTTTGTTTCTTCCATTCCACTTGAAACATTGTTGGTTTGTTCTAACTTCTTCATCCTGGGATTTGTCCTCTTCTTTAGGTCGGAATGATGGCAGAGTGAGAGAATACGATAACAGTCTTGTCTCGTAGGTGCAATCAATGATGGAACTGGTTCTTACTCAAAATCGTTCCATGTTCGTAGTTTCAATCATGATCTGCTTGCGCGAAGAAAACTGATGTGAGTGAATTCTGAAGATAGGACACGTCTTTGTTTTAACTTCCGGGAAAGTCATCACGTGACATCCAAGCAGAGTAGAATTCTCATATATGGTTAGAACAGAACGTCTCTGAGGCCGCACCATTCCAATTCATAAGAGGCAATTTTCAATTCTTCCTTGAGATCAGAGAATATAGCTTCACACTCTGTAAGCACTTCCTTTGCCTGTTCCGCTTCATTTTCACACTTTTGGGTCCGGCAGGTCATCACCTCGACACGTTGGGTGGTCATATCTTTCTGCCTTCCTGTAGGCTGGCTTGCCGTACCATCTAGCTCCTTTAGAGGATTCTTCACTTTCTTTCTTATCATCTTCTTGAAGCCTTACCTCCTTGACACTACCCTTAAACTTTTCAAACTGTGTCCTCGTTTCACTTCTCGTTTCATTCATACATAACTCCATTTCGTTTCGAGTTTCTTCTGACTGTCGCTCATCGTTTTCATTCAACTGCTTCATTTCATTCCTTCATGCGGATCATTTCCTCCACGCGGATGTTCATTTTCTCCATTTTGTCTGACGAGCTTCAGCAGCCGCTCCCATTTGTAACTAAACCTTTCTATGACATTGATGAGCGCTTGTTCCACGGCAAAGAGCTCCATACTCTTTCCAGCTTCTTTTTCCTTTTTTAACAGCCTCCCATAACTGGTTGTGTTTCACCTGAGTCTGACCTATCACCTCATCCTCTTTAATTTCTTCCTTAATATATACTTGTTCCGCGGTGGAAATCACTGCAGCGGTTTCTTCTATTTCCTGTGCTTCTGGGATTTCTTTCTTCTCCACCTTTATTTCGATGTCTTCTACAACCACTCCTCTTGCTGATGGGCCCATGAACATGTTTCCAATTGTCTGCTCACCAATGGAATTATCTATCTTCATATAACTTGAACACTCACTTTCAGATGAAATAGTTCACAAAGATGATACTGCACACGTTGCTCAACAGACGTTGCAACTGAGTCTCATAATCTTATGCAACACCTGAAGATTATGAGATGTGCTGATTGACGGAAACTCTCCTGTACTTGAGTCTCGTAATCTTATGCAACAGTCCATTTGAATGTTGGCCTCAGCAACACAGTGGGCAAGCACGGCTCTGGGAGACAATGTATAGTGAAAGGAATGCAAGGAGAAAAGATCATGCTCTCTTCCATTTCCGGTCCTCAGAAGAGAAACGGTCGCCAGCGACCCACAGGTTGTGAACTGAATATGGTGAGCTATTGATTCCGTTCTTCCGAAGAGAAATAGTCGCCCACCGCCCACACGTTGTGAAGGATGCAGCAGTTTTGTAGATTCCGTACCTCGAAGTGAGATACGGTCGTCCACGGTTGACTTCTAGGAAGGAAGGTGAAAGAGGAAATATTGCCCACAATAGGACGTATATCGTACTCCAAGTTCCGC
>JAGDQP010001781.1:76274-115544 GCA_022664845.1 Lepisma saccharinum | reverse complement strand
TAATCACTGGTTCGGGTTACTTCCTTGCCCGTTCTTTCTCGCTTCGCGCGTTTCGTGTTTTATTTTCGTTTACCATGATATATGTCGGAAAATACTACACATCTATACTGTATTTTGTAGGCATTGTTATTAATAAAACTTCAACTATCTTTGGCCTGAGCCTTAGATGCCTAAATGCCACAAATGCAATTCAAATTCAACTGTCTTGTTTAACTGTTTGCGCATTTTATGTAAAATTATTATATGTAAAAGATCATAACACAAACCCCTTATCATATGTTGTTACCGTTTATTGTAATACAGGTAATAATAACATTAAAATCTATAACTCGTTGTCGCATATGGTAAAAATTTTCACTTGTTTTCAGGCTGCGTATCACAATCGCTAGCGAACTTTTTTTAACCTTCAAACTTAGGGGGCGCATTAGATTCGGGAAAATACGGTATGATTTCTATCTGCAGTGTATGGTCCACGATAAGGTGTGTCGCGGTGGATCATGGGTCAAGAGTGGGCCGCATAGGGTTTACCTACGACCAACGACCAACTAACCCACACTTAACACGTAACCTACGCATAAAATTTAATCAACTTAACCCACGACGCACACTTAGAATGTGGCCCATCTGACCCACAACCCACTCCATCTGTTTCGAGTGTCTCAAACGGGACAAACCGGGTTAAAATGATACGGTTGGATGCTTTTATAAAGCGTTGGAGCCTCAAGGACTTTGTTGCCGAGGAACTAGATAGAAACCAGGAAGTATAAAGTGAATGTGATGAGCTATGCAAGCCGTACATTCTTTTACTTCTTTATTAATATATTTTTACAGTGTTTTTACACTGTCAGCACTTCTTTTCCTTTCCTTCATAGAGTACACCAGTACTTGTAATTTTGTTGCAGTTGCGGTATACAAGAAATCGAGGTGTTATTATTGTAATCGGACATATAAGAAGAAAAAACATGCACGGAGATTTTCAATGCTCTTTATACAATCCACTTTTTGCAACGCGCTATTATTAATAACAATGGACATTAGATTACATAATGGACATAATGTGCACAGTTTTATATACCTTCAAAGGTTGATCTTTTTTCCGTTCTGGACAGGTTTGCTTGCGAAACTGTTTCAATGTTAAAACGAACTATTGTAGAACTCTTTTCACAATAGAACAACCAATGTAAGTCATTCAGGGCCAGTTGCACAAAATATTTTAATCCCGAGATAACTTATACATAAGTAAATTAACAAAGTCTTAGATAAAAGAAAATATAGATAGCGAATTTCCATTCTGTCTGTCTATCTGTCTTGTTGACCAGCGAATTCCCAATGAAACGTACACGGTTCGAAACAGGACGAGCTGACCGGAGAATAGAGGAGACTGCATAATGAACAACTTCACAGACTGTATGATTCACCTAACGTTATAAGAATAATAAATCACTGGCAGACCATATTGCTTGAATGGGGGGAAAGCGAAGATTATATTCCACTGTGGTAGGTAAGTCGGATAGAAAGAGCCTGTTGGGATGACCGAGATGTCGTTGAGATGACAATATTAGAAGAGAACTTCGAGAGGTAGATGTTCAAATATGAAAAGTGGTTTGACGTTGCCCAGGATAGAATCCAATGGCGAACGTTGTTACTACGGCGATGATTTTGCGAGTTCCGTAAGCCATATAATATAATTAGTTAGGTATTAGTTAAAAGGAAAAATGAATATTGTTACATGTCTATATTGTGTTTCCAGTAACATATAACAGTGCAGATGAAAGGTTACCTGTAAAACATCTACTCACAACAGATTCTCAATAGTAGTAAGTTTCTTCTCATTATGTGTTAGCTGCAATTCCAAAATAATACATGAATTCAATAATAATACGATAATATTTCTTGTCTTTCTTTAATTGCTCACAGAGCTCATATGAATTTCTTAAAAATCCCTTTCGGTAGGCCTACAGACTGAGGTAGATCTCGAAGATTTTTTTATTTTCAAAAATTCAAATCTCGCCTTATATGAGAGCTATAGAGAAACTATTTATTGTTTTGTAGATTATTCATCAAGAGCTGTTCAACGATACCTCACAAGACATATATATACTCGCTTTGTTTCGCTTGGAGCGCTGCCCCCAGACCCCCGTAGGGGGTTCGCCTAAAAATTCAGTGCTTTTGAGAGGATGCATATCCTTTATCTTAACCAAAATCTCACTACACCACTACACCACCATGGTATCCATCTGAACCCTCCCACGGGGAGCTGCGCCCCAAAAAGGAAGGTTTGCCCCATTTATTGTAACCTACTCTTGGTCATACACCTTCGAAGAAAATTTCGTTTCTCTACCTTCAATGATTTGGAAATTGGGTTTTTGGAGCGGCCATTTTGGATTCATCCAAGTTGACGACTTTTTGAAAATTTTTGATATTGTCGTGACCTACTTGTGATGGTACAACTTCAAGTAAAATTTCATTTATCCAGCTCAAACGGTGTGTAAAATGGGATTTGGGGCGGTCATTTTGGATTCATCCCTAAATTACTCGTCATAATGCACCTTTATGCCAAATTTCGTATCTCTAGCTTAAACGGTGTGGAAAATGTTTTCTTAGGTCCGCCATTTTGGATCCAAGATGGCGTCTTTGGATACATCATGTAATATTTTAGTAACATACAAATGATAATGTATAGTGTTACCAAATTTGATATTTCTAACTGCAGCCGTTTAGGCTGTGTATTCTATACAACAATGGTTTCAGCGGCCATTTTGAATCCAAGATGGCGACTTTTTCAACATTTCGTAATATTTTCTTGAGCTACAAGTGACAATACACCTTTATGTCAAATTTCGTATCTGTAGCTTAAACGATATGGAAAATAGATTTCTTACTTCGCCCATTTTGGATCCAAGATAGCGTCTTTGAACTAATTAGGTAACATTTTCGTAATCAAAAAGTGATGTTGTACCTTTATGCCAAATTTGATTTCAATAACCCCAGAGGTTTAGGCTGTGTATTGTATACAACAATGGGTTCGGCGGCCATTTTGGATCCAAGATGGCGATCGATTTTGCTCATTAACGAACTTAACCGGGCTATTAAGCCTAGAAACAACATATAAAAATTTGGTTCAAATATCTTCAAAATTATGGCCCTAGCGTGTTAATATATATAAATATATATATATACTTTCATATCGTATCGATCTCAATAGGTATATTTTTCTTCGAAATCTTCCTAAAAAGATTCGATTTCAGCAACGTCAATAAAATCCTAGTTTCATTTTTTATTTTTTAAGTTTTAATGTTTTCATTCTTCGTTTTCTCACAAGTAAATAAAAATACAATAATTTATATTTAAAAACACACACACACAAACAAATACATGAACGTGGCACAGGTGCGAGGGGACAAAAAAAAGAACTAAAATAGCCTCCCCTAGAGATCTGGAAGACACTACTTCTGAGAAATCATTTATAGATTGTTTTTAACTTCTAAAGGTAAGAAAATTTCCTTGAATTCCGACGAGTACGATAATCTGAGAAGACCTCTAAAGTTGGTGATATTAGTAAGAAGTCTTATCCAAATCAGGAAAACATTAAACACATTAAAAGTAACCGGGAAATCGTGCCACGTGTCCTAGTTTATAGAAAAAGAAGAAGAAAATATGTCCTTGACTACATACAGTATACACGTGAGCGAAGTTTTATTATCTTACCAAGTAATAATGTTGATAGCTGAAACGCATGATAAAATGCTCCTAATTCATAACAAAATGATTGATTGTTCTATTATATGCTACTAATATGGTATTGTATTTGATTGCAAATAGGTTGATCGTCTATTATAAGACATAAGCAGAAATCCGCGATTAATTTACACGTGTTTTACTTTCAGTAATATGTAGGACTTATCAGCTTGGAAGGCTGAAAATTTCTCTCTTCCCCTTCAGAACAGAAAAATTATTATGAAAGGAAAACAGATTTCCTTACTTGTGATCTCGCGTCTGTGATTTTCCGATTGTCTGAGAGAACAAAGTTATGTTAGTTGACGGCAGGTAAACACTATGGCTTAGTAACCTCTTGCTTCCTGGTGAGAATAAGAGGAACTCATTGTTTATATCTGGATCATGCTATACATATACAAAAGTGAATGAATGTTTGTTCTGCAAAGGCTCTTAAACCGTTAAACGTATTTCGTACAATCTTGGCATGAATACTTCTCGGTACCCTGCAAACATGAATGTGGGGGAGGGAGAATCACCAAACAACCCCAGTGCCAGTGTTGCCATCTCATTATAAAATTCCTTTTTAAACAAAAGCGGTTTATACTATTCAATGTAATCTGTGCCAAATTTAGCATGATTATTCATTGGTATCCTAGAAAAATGACTATGTGGCCCAAAATCCCAAACACTCCAGTTTCCAGTTTTGCAATCTTATTCTAAAATTTAATTTTCATAAAGGCTTCTATACTGTGTAACGTAAGGTACCAAATTTGGCATAAACACCCCTCGATATCATACAAATATGACTATGGAGTTCAACGCCCCTAAAACACCGTAATAGCCAATGTTGCCAACCTATTCACAGAGAATTCTATACTGTTTAACGCACATGCACCAAATTAGATATAAATACTTCTCGAAATCCAGACCCAGAAGACCCCCAGGTGTCAGTGTAGTCATCTTATTGTAAAATTCTATTCTTGCAAAAGCGTTTTATACCATTTAATATGAGTACACTAGTCATATATTAATAATGATATAAATGTCAAAAAACACAGCCACAAGTGTCTTATAAAAACCAAAACACGAAAGCCGATATAGGATTGTGGCCACACAGCAGAAAATGTCCGTGTTAATTCATCACTTTTGGGTGTCGCATGGCGATCATCACTTTCTTTGTGTTAAATCAACACAACAAAAGATGTTGATTTCCCTGATTCAACACAATGGATGTGTTGTCAATGTTGATTCAAAATAATGGAGGGTATCTCATACTAGCACTATCATACTAGTGTTGAATCACCGAAATCAAACAATAAATGGTGTTGTTGATTTAACACATAAAAGTAATGGCCGCCCTGGGACACCGAAAAGGGATGAATTAACACGGACTTTTTTTTGTTGTGTATGTAGATTATAAGCCTTCGAACTATGGACTAAGTAGAGCGTAGGGAAACAAATCAGTGGCATACAACAGCTACAATATAAAGAGGCATGTAGATCAGTAGATAAAAAATACTGGGTATAATCAGCAAGAAGAAAAGGAACACTGTTAGTTGTTTGATCGTTGGCGACTATGGAAAAATAATAAACTCGCATAAAGGCTCTTATACTACTCACAGAGCAACAAAAAAATTTCAAAATAACGGTAACTCCCATGTGCTTGAACGATGCATTTTTAAAAAAAAAAAACGAAACTATATTTCCAAATGATTTAAAAAGTGAATTTAGGATAGGGTTCTAAAATATTTCGTTACTGGTGGATATAGGCCTGATTTTTAAGATATTTATTTGAAATAATTAATGTTCTCTGTTGTGTTAGTTACGTGGGAATATTCACACACCGTAAAAGCACTTCAAGAATATTTCCAAAACATGCTAAAATTATTTTTCTAAAATGCGTAAACAACAATGACAAAATAGAGAGTAATTCTTTCGAAAATAATCTTGAAATGATTTGGGAGTATATATTTTGGCAATATAGCCTCTCGAATGATTAAAAATAAATATCTTTGGAAATATTTTTAAAATTCAAACTTAAGTGGACATACGAATTATATATTTTTACGTTGTTCTAAAAATATTTTTCTGTTGTGTTGGTAATGTTAACAGATCGGATACTTAGGCACTAAAATCCTTAAAAATAGTTACTAAAGATCTCGAAAATAGTCGGTAAAATTGCAAACAAAAAATACAAAATGCAACAAGAATTTAGTATTTAAAATTTTGGCAAATCATTTCTCAGAAAATGGGTTGTGGTTAGTGTTGCCACGAGACGAGACGAGACAGACAAAATAGCTATAGAAAATGAGACGAGACAGAGCTCTCGTAATGCAAAGTATACATCTTTTCGAGATGAAACACTCTCTGGACAATATGTTTTCGAGACGAGATAGCTAAATCTCGTCTCGTTGGCAACACTATCTTGCGGTGTCTCAAATACTGCTTTAATAAACTCTCTCCATTCCTTGAATGTTGTATTTGAATTTATTTATAGCCTTTAGGCATCTAAGGCTCAGGCCGGGATAGGGGAGAGGAAATGATTCGGGAAGGTGTCAGGCAGGGCAATGTTGAAGGTGCCATCCCGAAATTTGCCTGATGTGACTGAGTAAAAAACCTCAGTCAGGATGGTGGGCTGCTGGGATAGAACCCACGACCTACTGCATGCTACGCCAACGCTCTACCACTGAGCTACGGCGGCTCGGTTGAAAGTAAGCGCGTTTATACTTTAATATTAAGAAATGAGACTAGATGGGGAGGGGAATAGTCATTTTTAAGTACTATACAAGTACTAGCACAGTACTAGTAAGCACAGAATGCTGGACTATACAAAAATACGCACAATAGAATTGGCTGTAAACAGTCATAATAATAATAATTAATAATAATAATCTGTCATAAAACGATATTTATTGTATCTTCAATATTAAAAGATAAAGCACTTTATCTAACATCAAGGTTGTGTTTTCGAGATCTTGTCGATTAATGATGATAAAAAACTTTTGGTAAAATTTATTTTATATGGGCCAGTCTAGTAACTGTTGACTTCGGCCCGTCACGATTATCCGTCACGTTCGAGTTAAAAGACACCCATGCCCCTACCGGGACTCGAACCCGGAACCTTCGAACCGTTGGCCTAACGAATTAGATCGCACGGCTATCCGGTCGGAAATTAATGATGATGGACTGTTATTTGTGAATTCCCTTGTATTGCATTTACTCATCGCATAGATACTAATTACAATAAACTTCATAATAAGTCAACAATAACGTTTACAACTAAACTCACGTGATCCATTAAAAGGGGGAAAGTTCACACTTCAGGCTGATCTACAAAGTTTTGCATTGCTTCTTGGAGTATTTTCCTTGATTATTCTAAAGTACCGTTTAGACCAGAGTAGTAAAGACCTTCTTCCACTACAAACAAAAACTCATCGCTTGAATAGAAATTTAGACCATGTTCGGTAATAGATCTATTGTTACAGGCAATAAAAAAAAACTCATCATTTGTGAGGAAAATTAGACTAGGAAACAAGAAATAGTAAACACTGTCGATTTACCTCTAAAGATACCTTTTATTTTTCGGTCATTTTAGTCACTATCTCGTTTCTCTAAGCGGTTAAATTGGTAAAATCCACATGCTTCAGCCGCAATTCGAACCCAGAACCTTGAAAGCGTTGGCCGACACTTCAGACCACACGATTACCGCGGTCTGCTCGAACAGTTTGAATTGTACAGTTTGATTTCTTTCCTCGAGTAGGTCTTGCAACCGTTTAAACTTGACTAGTGTTGCCTATGAGTCTGTGTTCTACAAAACAATAACAAAGGTCGAACTCGAACATTAGCAGGGCAGTTTATAATACGAAGAAATTGTGCCGTTATAATTACTATTGTAATCAAGCCACAATTCTTTTCCTAGCTTTCGTATTGCAAAAGGAGAGACCAAGTAAGAAATCTCACCGTCTCCGAGCAGTATGCTGTGCACTGCTGAACCCCAGTAGCAGAAAGAATAGGACATTTAGACCAGAGAGACAGGGTTTCTTTTGTCAATGAGTCTTATGACAGATAACGTATTTTTATAGCCACATTCGTACTACGAGATCATACAATGAAAGATTTCCCCTTTCTTTTTCAATGCTGATAATCCCAGTACAGTAGGTTTCATTAACTACGTAAAAAGTGATTCGAATATGAAATCTATTTGTAATTGAAGGTACGCCTGAGAAATTCTTAGACTAGTTTTGTGTAAGTTTGGAATTGTTCATGCTCCTTTTCCGCCTTTTCTTCTTCTTTTTTCCTTTTTAAACAAAGCGGGTATACTCTTCAAGAATATAAATTTATTTTGAGCATAGTATTTGTTTTCTCTTGTGTTCCCATATCTTGGCAGAAGGAAGTGAAATTTTTTCTTTACTCTTCTTAAAACAACTTGACGAGTTCGAGTGTGAATTTCGCATACTTAAATACCTACCATGAGACCTACATAAAAGATATTTTGAATCACAGAATGTGGAATAATATATTCTTTGGTCAGTGCTTACCAGAGTCAGATTAAGGGGGTATAGGTCTAAAAGTGCACCGCTAGAAGTGTTAGGGAACACCTTCAATGGTGTTTATTAACACTCCTAACTGTGTTCTGCATACCGGTAGAGGTGTTTGTAAACACCAGAAACGGTGTTGGACACCCCGGATGGTGTTAACCAACACTAGAATTGGTGTTACCCAGCACTGGAATTGGTGTAGAGGTAGAGGTGTTCTATTACACCATTTGGGGTGGTAATAAACACCAATATGTTTTTTAATGTACTCTCTACATGCTCTTGTTAAGTCCATAGACTCCAGTTGCTGCTCTACGGAAATCTATCCCAGTTCAGTCGGTCTCGAGTCGATGCTTACTATCTGCTCGAGTTAAGTCGCTGCCTGAATTTGAATTTAATTTAAGGTCTTTAGGAAACTTTGGCTCAGGACGGATAGATGATAGTAGAATTGGTGGCTTGAAGAAAGCGGAGGACACGGGAGCACCTCGAGAAAACTCACGCACACGGTGTTTGTCCACCACAAAGTCTACATGGCACGAATCGCAATTGAAATGGGGACCATCACGCACCAGAGGTGACCGCTCTACCACTGAGCCACGGCGGCACAATACCTGCTTGAATCAAGTCGATACTCAGAGGAACTCAAGCTAGGATGGTTAGGTTTGACGGACTGAAGCCTTAAGGAACTACACAGGCAAGAAATGCAGTTTTGAAGTTTTAATGGAAGAATGACATCTCACGTCAGTGAAGTATCAAAAGATAATAACGTGAACTTCCTTGCAATACAAGCATCAACCAAGTCTGTGACCTTCAATGTTTGGATGAGTTAGTGTTACATGTCACACCAATCAACGGCAACAGAAGATATGACGTGGGGTAAGTATTTTACTCACCAAAGTCACTTTTTTCGCTAGTGCCGAAACCGTTGACGCCAACGGACACGATATCTCAACTTTTGTTTTTTTTTTCAACAGAAAGAAAATAAAAATATCGAAATATTCAATATTAAAAAAACACAACGAATTTGATGATAAACTTTTGTGCTACCCCGGAAACTACGTTACAAGCACCAAAATTTGGGGAGCTGCTTGACAGTACTACTACATGTTTACCAGGTAACAAGTCAATATTATAATGTGAATATCAGATATTGTGCTGGTGGAAACTTGGTGTTTATCCTTACATATATGCCATCCCGCACAGTGTTTTGGTCATGCTGGTTATCTATCGCAAGGCTATTTCACATAGTTCTTTAGAAATTGTCGCACTAGTGGAAGAATCACTTCGAGAATATTTTTATTTCACGATAATCAACTACAGGTAGGGACTGAATTGGCGAGGGGAATTTGGGGGGCACTTTCCCCCTTTGTAAACTTTGTTTCTAACTCACTAAAGCCCTCTTGCTCCCTTTAACTTGTTGGACTTGCGAGTAAATGCCTATGATTTACTGAAAAAAAAATACTATGTGCTTCCTCCTCACCAAAAATCTTAATTCAAGCACTGACTACAGGAAAAGGATCGATGCCTACAAGCAGTTGAATTTGGTCTTACAGCATTTGCTGAAAATGAAGTTTTGCAAGAAAAATGTCTTAAAATATCAAAACATAGTCAAATGTGTTTATTTCCCAAAATTAGTAGCTTTTGTCTAATTTCATGTCTTTGTTTTTAAGATTGTGTCAACGCTTTGTAACTTTACTAAAAATTGAATACACTTCTGTAGTATAATTGCCAACTATTATTGTACTAAAATTGTACAAGTACAAAACAACATTTATACATTATGTATGTTATAAAAAAAATTGACCTCATCAATAGGATTAAGGTGTCAAAAAGAATTGAAAATTAGTACTTCTCAATATAGGTTAACATTAAATTATGTGAATTTTATTCTTAATTTGGTAAATAAAAAAAATAAGTGACTTTTTAATTCACAACATTTTTCTTATGGGAGAACAAGGCAAAAAGGACACATACAACAAAATGCTCTTATGTCTAGATTTTTTTTTAAGTCTAGACTTCCATTAATTCAATATTATTTTGCAAAATAATGTTGAAGACAATATAGATGATCTTTTCCAAAATATGTTATATTATATATGCACTATTATGTATCTTTTGGTAAACATTATTTTACTGTTTCTACCTATATTTACTTTTCATTAAATAACTTTAATAGTGGACTTAACTTTTTAAGAGCATGCATAATTACGTCATAAACAAGCTGGAGACCTACTAAGGACGGGATTACAGTTTGCGGTACGGTATTTCCGAACCACTCTGTTCGATGAACCGTTGCGGAACTTAAATTTGTGACCACGCACACAGAAAGCGAGCACACGCTTCTACGCACAACTTCTACGCCAACCGAAGGTGTCTGAAATATTATTACAGGTATTAAAGAATTCTCAATTTCTTTAACAATGGTTATTCCCAAGCAGCAAAGGATGTCGGGCCAATGTCGGCCCAATATTGGCTGCAGCGAGATCAGTTTCGCTTTTTATTTAACGTTGAAACCGGCGTCGTTGTTGCCATAAGAGCAACAGTATACTCTTAAGTCTGGACGGATAATAGGAACCAATAACTTTCTTCGGATAACGATGTTACCGCCATTTGATAAATTTAAGGACGAACAGACCTGACAACACTGTTTGTAAAGGATAAGGTAGACAAGACAAATATTTTTCAGTGTTTAATCTTCTGAACAGAATATCAGATAAAGGGACTAACAATTATATGGAAGCAGTTTAAGAAAACGAGCTGGTAATGTCTTTAGTCATCAAGAAGAACAACAGGAAATTTACGAAGTATATTAGTCAATAATGTCTCACACTAACAACCGTAGAATCACATACACGTCTATTTAAGTTGTTTTTGTAATTCTCAATAATAAACCGTTATGTGTTGATATAATGAACCAATGTATATAGAACTAACTATAGGTTGTATCCAGTGGCATATTTAGGGCGGGGCGGGGGGGGGGCTTTCGGAAATCGGAACCTACTATGTCGTTTCTGTAACTGTTTATCTAGGTACTACAATCAATACAGTTCAATACGCAATTGTGCTCACTAATATTAACATTTTCTTCTGTTTTGAATTTTGCATACTTCTCGAAGCAAAGACAGCATCAACCACGGTGATGGAATAATAATAAAAAGAAGTATTTCGGCAAAGCAAAAGCACTGTGTTTGTCCGGACGCCACGGATGATGTGAAAACTTATTATAAAATTCCTGTCTTCGTACTTTTGTTAATTACATTCATTTGTTCATTGGAACAACGTTTTCCAAATCATAGTAAACTATTTAAAAGCTTCAGTTGTCTTATTCGGAGGTGTTATTGACTGATTAGACAAGCAGTATCCATTTTATACTTGCAACGCAAATGCATAATTGACGTACTTATTCTTCTTCATGAATGGATCCATGGATAGCTGACGGAAGTAGCCGTGTGGTCTGAGGTGTTCGGCCAGCGACTCCAACGTTATGGGTTCGAATCCCTCCCTGGGTATGAATGTTTATGTGTGCTTTCAACTTGGTCGAAATGAAGGAATATCACTTGAAATCAGTAAAATAGTGGCGGAATACCTGAGAATCCCTGGCGGAATCCCCGGATGTGGTACTGGGGACTACTTGTTTGGTCTGATTTTCGCAACAGTGAGTAAATAGCTGAACACGTGGTGGATTTTTTTAAAATACCTTTTCCAACTTACATTTTAAACCATTTATCAGTGTTTAGGAAATATGTTGATAGAATCAGATAAACATTGCGAACACATTCAGCGTTGTCTTAAGTATTCCTAGTTTATTCCCAGGTATAGATCCTGGCCTTAAATTATACCTAAGTATAGACAGAGAACTACTTCTCTTATTCTGGAATGCATTACGTCCTGATTGGTCAATGTACCTAGGTACAGGTACTGATCAATGTATCTAAGGTACTTTTTAGGTACTTGGCAATTATTAATCCTACAGGGGGAGGAAACGGATTTGTAAGCCTCACAGAACAGTCATTGAATGTAATATCACCATACCGCAATAATAATAATAATAATAATAATAATAATAATAATAATAATAATAATAATAATAATAATAAACATTCTATGAATGAGACTCAACCCTCGGATCGGCAATGGGTAGGTACGTGGGTTCGAACCTAATGGCCGACTATCTTGACTCAGATTTTCCAGAGTTCATCTTAGTTTCAACAGGCGAATATCGCAATGGTACCTAAGGCAAGACCCTGGCGGCCTGGCCGATACCTTCCCCATTCTCTATTTAACCCATCCCGGGCTGAGACAGGAATGCCAAAAGGCCATGAATATAATTCAACTGTATTCTATTCTATGAATGAGATAGGTTCACCCAAAGGCTGCTATATAGCTTTAGAGCAGGTAGCTGTGAAATTCCCCTTAAATACAAATCATAGAAATTCCTTAAAAAATATAGTAGTAATAACAGTGAAGCCAGAATAAAATTTGAAACAAGAAAATATAAACATTAAGGAAATAACTCCTTAACCATAAAAATGCCTTTGTTTCTGCGTAAGGGAATTACCATACTCTATATTTACATGGCATATTGGTGTAATTTGTTCGAAAGGACTTCTAGGCGTTCGGGGCTGATACTAACGAAAGATGAAAAAATAGTTTTCATTTGTTTTTTCATGCGGCGTATAAAGTTGCAATGATTACATATGGCATAACGTTTAGTTAACTTGCTGAGCACAATTAGGTTTGTTCTTGTTTGTATTATGTATATGAGACAAAGACAATGTGAATGTCTTGAGACATTCTGAGAATGCCACGACTGTTGAAGAGTGATTGAATTGCACATCTAATGGTAGATTTTTCTGTGGCAGACTGTAATTAGACTGTAATAATTAGACTGTAACTGACAGAAGCGTTTGTGGCAATTTATCATGGTTGTTTCTTCAAATGACTAATTTCTGCAGGTAAAAAACTGCCAGAATAACCTTAGTTGAGGGACATTTGGCTCTAGTTGCTAACAACAATGGCTTTAGTTTCGAAGTTGAGCTCGACTCATCCCCTACGTTAGTGGTTACTATCGTTGAATTTGGATACATTTTGGGCAGGCAGCGTGGGCTCGAATCTCGCTGACGTTGGTTATCCTGACTGAGGTTTCCTTTAGTTTCTCCAGATTAATGTCGAGATGGTAACTTGCATAGCGACCTTGGTCACTACCTCTCCCTTTCCTTTCCTTAGAAGTATTCGCTGAGAGACCTCTCTAGCCTTAAAAGGTTGTAAAGGCCAAACTGTAAACTATCAGTATCTGTTGGTATCTCCTCTATTACGAATATGGCCTTTGGGATGACCTCTTCAATTCCCTTGCCTATGAACCGAGAGAAAGGAATCGGAATTTCATGGGTATGAAGTACAGAGAAAGCTGCGTGTAAGAACATAATAATTCGTGTTCGTAACTCATTTTAAACACCAGATATTTGCTTTCTATGAAGAAGTGAAATAAATAAAGCGTCAGCCAAAAATACAGACTCTAGTAGTAAATACTATATTTTCTTATTCTAACACTTGTATAGCACAAGGAGATGTTCTTGGGCGATCCATTCATTTTCACCCTCTGTTCCTAGGACACAGTTTGATTCCTCCCCTCCCCTCCCCTCCATTTAAAGAATAAATGGAGATTTAAACTATTCAAGCAGCATATCTGGAAAACCTTTATATCTTATATTAAGTTGTATGAGAAATTACGAAGTACTTTTATTAATCTTTCTTACTATTATTATTATTCGATTTCCGATGGGGACTGAAGTGGTTCGGAGCCCACGTTAAACGGTAGGTCCCGTCCTTATAGTGACTTACCAGCTCGTTTAGGACGTTAATAAAAAATTCAATCAAAGTACTGTAGATTTTTTAGTGCCTAAAAAAATCTCCAGTTGTCAGTGTTGCCAACCTACTTGATAAAAATGAAAGCTTCTGTGCCTGAAATGCTATCAAGGAAACGGAGCCTTGGCGATTCTTAGTAGTAGTATTGCAGCGCTAACTTATTTTTATTTTGTCTATATCAATATTACCAACGTAACACTAGGAAGGAACACTCCGTGTAAATAAACCTCTATATGGATGTAACTATATTGAGGTCTTGTATCCATAACTTGATTGAAATCAGCTGACAAGGTTTATACACTAAACTTTATTTTAAAAAAAGCTCGCAACACGATGTCAACAGTTCCAGTGTGCTATCAAGACCTTGAGAAAAACACTACTCAATACCGTTTCAGTTCATAACAAGCATGAAAATTCCAAATGTTTCTTATGCTTAATTATGCACTCACGTAGCATTGAATACAGTAGTGTTTGTCTAAAGATGTTGATAGAACATTGTGCTACGAGTTTTGTAATTAAGTTTAGTACTAGTCTTGTCAGCCGATTTTAATTAACTGAAAGAGATGTCTTATTTGACTATTAGCTGAAATGACAAAAAAAAAGTAACTACTCAAAGAACCTGGTATTAGTTGAAGGGCTAGGGAATGTGGAGGTAGCACTTCACATATTCTTGACCAAGTGAGGTAGGCTGGTCAGTCCCACGCTTGACCGCCTTTACCACCCAAAGCGCCTAGGAGTACCAAGGACATTCTGATACTCAAGTTAATAGGATGCTGAGTGCATTTCTGAGCGCCAGGCTTGGAAGTACTGAAGAAAAGTCTCAATTACTGATTCAAACGAAACACTGGAATATATTGTAAAATATATCCAGTTTGAATTACACTCAATACAATGAACGAACTGCAATTAAGAATGAGAATTTATCAATTGGAAACTAAAACCAGAGAGCGGCAGGAAAGGAATCGATCCATCTAATACGAAATTTGTGCCAAGAGAAACAGCAAACCATTCTTGGTTAATTTACTACAAATACTCTGATTTGTCTTTCTTCCGATTTCATTTAATCATTCTTAAAATTTTACTTAATATTGAAGCTATTTCCATTCCCCGCAAGTACAATTGAACCAACTAGTAATTACTGCGGCGTTCGGCCAAACTAATACAGTGAAATACTTCCTAGCTGTCTGTCATTTAAACTACTAACTATATTCAGCACTCATTGTTTGCGAGCTACATTGAATCGTAATTTCATAGCATCAAAAACTGGAATTATAGTTACATTCTAAACTCTTGATAACTTACTACCTTTGCTATGCCTAACACTGATACTATCCACACACAATGAACAATGCATAATTAGTATTCTCTGCTATTTCAGTTACATTTCGTTGAAAGCAAAAAAGAACAAAAAACAGACGTCAAGATACATGGGAAACGAAGACAAAAGAACACTTGTTGATAAAGAACAAAAAAAGCGGAGTACGTTAGTCTTTTGTTAAACGTGTAACGGCCAGAGTAATCCAGAAAGGTCACAAGAAAACTCTTAACAGAGACAAATTGCTTCCATTCGTGTTACAGTTTCATTGACGTTCGCAACAGGCATTGAGAGACACGTCACCCTGACCTATATTCATAATCAATTCCTTCAAAGTTAGATAGGATACACGTTAAAGGAGACAAGAAATGTGCGCAGGAATCATCTCGAAAAAGTAGGAAAGTGTGCGTTGTAAATAGCGCATGTGTAGTGGCCATCTTTTTGATCTAGAATTATTATTCATTTTCTATTGATTTCTCGTTAGTATTATTTCTAGCTGTTTGTCTAATTTGCTTGTGACAAGTTCTGGTATTCTCTTCTTATTAAAGTGGGAAAATTAAAAATGTCATAGCTACGCTCGCTTTCTGTGCGCCTAGTCACGATGAACGGAGAGGTCCAAAATCCTTGGAGGTTCACCAGTTCGTTTATGACGTTAATAAAATATGTCTATCAACGAAAATGTCATACAATATTAGAAACAGTGGCGTAATGTTCTGGGCAGCAAAACTACTACAGTTTCCTGGAGTGCTATCATTGTATTAACAAGTAAAACAACCCGCTGTGCTTGCAAGTCCTTTTCATTTCCCCTTTATGCAATTCGTGTCGACGGAAGAGGTAGGATTCGGGTAGTCCAGAGCACTTTCACAAGGTACGATCTTGAGTGAAATCGGTTTGGCAGATTAAACCAGAGCTGACTGTCCCAATGTTAACTGCTTGTTTCAGAAGACATCAGATTAAACAATGCGTTTTCGAATTTTTCTTGAATACAACTAATTCGTGCGAGTAAATTTTAACACAAACAAATCCCATGTCTCGGCCACGACGAATGAGTCGTGATGACATCCACTGAACCCACTTCAACCGAGTGGCCGTGGCGCAGTGGTAGAGAGATAGCTTAGCAATCGGAAGGTCTTGGGCCGCACATCCAGGATTTTTCCTGTCATACCATCCAAATCCCGAGATGGTACCTCTAAACTAAACCCGGGCCGACTACTTCCAAATTTAATAAACTTTTATTTCAACCAGAAAACAAGCAAAAAAAAAAAAAAATCTTTGGCAGATTAAAATATCAAGTTTACAGAAATATCACTGTTTGATGATGTCATTGGGCGTATCGATTGACATTGGCCAATATCAACCTAAATTACAAAAAAAAAAAAGCGTTATTGATACCGGTCGACATCGATGTGCTAGTGTGGAAAACTCATAATTTCATTTGGATATCTCCTCTTCAGCGAATGGTGTAAAGGAAATATGCACTATTATATTTTTTATCTTTGATTTGTTGTGTAGAATTGATTTCCCTGGAGATTGTGGACTTTCATTCATTAATTCATATCTTCTGTTTGATTATTTATTGTGAAGGTACACATTTTTAGTATTTTAACACAAGGATAAACCTTCAAAATAATTTGAGAAAGGTCGCTATTTTAAATAAAATTTTAGTCACAAAAAATCAAGATTCAAATTGTCTCATATTTTTCCTTTAGGGAGCATCCACATCAAAATGTCGATTTCTTGATCTGTACTTAGGAGTCATTAAGCCTCCTTCTTTTTCGCTTTTGTTTAATAGGATAATTCCGATCTCTAACATTAATGCTCAATTATCTGCATGTACCTTTGCATGTACATTATATTCGGATGGTTACTAATAAAACAAACACTTAAAATAGTTAACATAAGCATCACACTTTTCGAACAGGTGGCAGAATATTAATTTCTTTGCTTGTGAATGATTTTTCGCTAATATATTGAAAAGAAAAGTTTTATTCTAAACAATTTTTCAGGAGCTTTTATTGGAACTTTTTACTTTGTCTCTCTCTAATGAATTACATATCAAATTATTTTCTGTACAAATTTATATTCATAGATCGGTTCATTGATCTCGCTATAATATTCCGCTAAAATTACATGTGTGTATATATATATACACAAGTAATTTAATCTAATCCAGCAGCTTGGCAGAAAGTCCATTACGATCCATATACACATAAAGCGAACACGAAAACAAAGAAACAAAACATACATTACATACGTCAAAATCAAAGTACATCAAAACATTTTCACACTTACTTATCTCTCCTTCGCTTTCTTTTTCTTCTTTTTTTAAAAAAGAAAGAAAGAAATCTTTCTATGGAGCACAGAAACAGATACTTGACGACAATGGCGAACATTTTGAGTCAACATAACCTTGAGATAAACTGGAAAAACAAATATATTTCGACACAGTGTGATTCTAAAGAAATTCATTGATTGCGCTAAATTCTACTGAATTCGTCGGAAAGGCAACACATTCAGTTTGATTGGTTGGTGATACCTATTGTTTAAAGAGAAATTGTCACCACCAAGTAATGTACGTACATTCTGTCAAGAAAGTACCGGGAATTGGTCAATAAAACACAAAATATGCATTATTCATCCAAATTTATTGTATCGCCTTCAAAGTAGGCCCCTTTCGAAATAATACACTTATGCAAAACATTTTTGAAACGCATTTTCCGGAATCGACTTCAGTACTCGCCGGGAATTCTCTTTGATGTCTGCTATCAACTGAAAACGGGTGCCTCGAAGTTGTAATTTGAGTTTTGGAAAGAGAAAAAGTCGGCCGGAGCCAGATCAGGGGAATACGGTGGTTGTTCGATAAGATTTGTTGAGTTTTGGGCCAGAAATTCGTTCACAATGATAACCTTGTGAGATGGTGCGTTATCGTGGTACACAATCCATGGGTTTTCTTTCCACAAATCTGGTCTTTTCCGGCGAATTTGCTCTCTCAAACGCCGCATAACGCTCAGATAATATTCTTTATTTACTGTCTCACCTTCTGGCAAGAATTCCGAGTGCACAATACCGCGATAATCGAAAAAAAAAACTGTCAACATCACCTTCACTTTTGATCGACTTTGACGTGCTTTTCTCGGTTTCGGCTCAGTTGGAAGGTTTGCTTGTCAAACTCGTAAACCCATGTCTCATCACCAGTTACAATGTGTTTTATGAACGTGGGTTCGGAATTGACTCGTTCTAGCATGTCTTCAGCGACCCTTACACGATTGAGTTTTTGCAGAAAATTAAGGTCTTTCGGCACTAGTCGAGCGGCAACGCGTTTCATGCCCAAACAATCGTTTAAAATGGTACGAATTGATTCGTGAGACACAGAAATTTCAGCGGCTATCTCTCTCAGACTTAAACGACGATTTTCAGTCACCATTTCCTTTACTTTTGTGATGTTAAGTTCAGCTGTGGACGTTGATGGTCGACCTGAGCGAGGCAAATCTTCCACCACATCTCGACTGCTTTTGAATGCACTGTACCACTCATACGCACGTGTTTTTGATAAAGTCGATTCACCGTAAGCCTTATGTAACATTTTCAGCGCTTCGGCATACGAAATTCCATTTGCAATGCAAAATTTAAACAGATTCTTTGTTCGATATTTTTATCCGTTGTAAACATCGCACACACACACTTGAGATGAACTGACAAATGGAGCACTGTAAACAAACTAAATGACAGATGGCTCTCAAACTCCGCGTGAACATAGAGGGCAGTTGTGCTAACGTAGCGACAAGAAGAATTTCAACACTCTCTTTAAGTGGGCTTTGTAAATGTACAATTCCCGGTACTTTCTTGACAGAATGTATACAGTGTATATAGTGTTGCCAGCATTTATACAGCTTAAAAGGTCAATTAGAAGGTTAAGAAATGATTAGTTTGTATCGATATGATTTTTTTTTGTGTGCATAAGGGCTCCTTTTCAAGCCCGCTTGCATTGCTTGCGATTAGAGTGAGTAGCCAACTGAAACACGTGGTGTTTCGTGGTGTAGTTTTATTACGTGTTTCAATTGGCTATTCACCCAAATTGCAAGCAACGCAAGCGGGCTTGAAAGTGAGCCCTATGCTTTAAACATCCTTGGCTTTCTGGAGGAAAATGTAGACTTTTCATTAACAAGATCCTATACAGACATATACTCCAAATTCAAAAGCAATGGAGTTCCTATTCCGTAGACATGCTTACCAAAAATGAATTTTCATGATTTAATCCTAAAAATATTGCAAATATCATAAAAAATAATTTGTTGTACAACTCTTCAACCATAAACAATGGCTGTTAAGAATGCTTTTTAACCGAGTCCGGAACAAATACAAATAGTTAATCAAACTTATCAATTTTTCTGGAATTCAAGAACTCAAAGTAATTGATTTTGTTAAAATAACTTATCATTGACAACAGAATGATTCATGCCTTTACAATTGCTGTTTTGTCATGGTAGATATTTGTATCCATCCTCATTACTTATGATTGATGGCGTCATACATCATAGCTTTCTAAGTTTTTTTTTTTCAGTTTCGTATTAAATTATGGTAGTGACTAATGTCAAAAATTTCTTCGTCGCATATGACAAAACCCAGTTTACTAAAACAATTTTGCAACACTTTCCTCGGCTCCTTCCTACAACGCCTTACCGTTGACCTCGTCAATGCACATGCCTACTTCAGAGTCAAGCCTGACGTTCCTCTAGCCACAACGTTACTCTAAAAAACTTTCACCAGATGTTGTAGAAACTTAGTACTTTTTCATATTCGCTCAAACGTCATCCTGGTCATCTTAGCAGGTTTCTCAGGGTTTCACCAGGCGAATGCAGGGAATGTTACTTAGAAAGAGCCCCAGGGCCCTGTTTCATGAACTCTGCACTTCTGCACTTTGCACTCTGCACTTTTCACTTTGTAGAACTTGAAGAGTGGATGAGATTGACTGTATTTAAGGAATATTCACACAAGCGATTCAAAAGTGTTTCATGAAAATGTCTTGCGCACTTCAATTTGAAAAGTTTGTACAAATATTAATGAAACACATTCATTTATTCGACGCTCTTCAATTTCTGGAAAGTGAAAAGTGCAGAGAGAGGAATGTGAATGAAATAGGGCCTTGGTCTCTACTATCCACATTCCTTCTCCCACGGCAAAAACAAAATAAATTGACGTGATGGGATATTGTTCGCGGTATGCCATGTCGTTGTCAGATCAGTATCGCTGCTACGGGTGATCATACAACCTGTCAAGTTCATTTTCTGGGGATGGTTCAATATTCATTTTATCTTATTCAGAGATATTGTTCTGATAAGACCTACTCGTATTGTTTTGTGATCTATCATAAGATTGGACGACATTACGTATTTTTAATGGATAAATACGGTTTCTCTTTCAGTTTTACTATAGCTTAAATTTTGAGGAGAGACGATGAAGAAATATTCCGGAAACCACGCCACCTTTGCCGCACTGGCATCCATAAGCTACTACATCAACTACGTGATGGGAGGATGAAAACTCTTGTCAAGCGTTGGTTTGCAAATGGTGCCGTAGTAAAGGGAATAGTGTGTCGGATCTTTGGCTGAGGTTCGATTCCGCTCAGGTGAAGCTTTTGCTATTTTCTACAACATCAATAATTGCTTTCTTTCGCTTCGTCTTACACTTTTAACATTTTACACAATTCGCAGAAATAGGTTAAATTAGGTTAGGTAAAGTCATGCTAGATTCTTATTTCATTATACACGATACAAACACCAAACACGCCTTCCATTAAAAACGTCAATATATTCTCAACGGTCACACGTTTACTCACTCCCTGTGTTGACGTCCCAGGATATTTCTGCCCCGAGTCGCTCATTAGTTTTGGATCTAGTGTACTGGCTACATTTATTGAATTATCAGTAATAATTTGTCTGCCCATTGATAATCGCTTACTCCCATATTACTCGTATATGGACTTATAAAGACTATTTCCGTTTTGGTGGTCGTGACACTAGATCTTTTTATGTTATTTTGGAAATGCTATAAACATCGAGCGGCTGTGACTTAGTGGTGTTTAGCATTCGGAAGGTCCTGGCATCGACCCCAGCGGCTGACTATTCTGACTGAGGTTTTTGTAGAGTTTTCACACCAGGAAAATATCGGAATGGTATAGTACCTAAAAAACTAGGCCCTGGCCGTCTACCTTCCAACATCCTCACCCTACATTGTCCTGAGTCTAAGATGCCAAAAGTCCTTAAAATAACTTCAAATTCTAATTAATTCGAAATGCTATTTTTAAAAAGGGACATCTTGTTTAGATAGTGGTTTAGGAAAATATTTCAAATTGAATTATTTAAAATCAGTAAGGTCAATTGCATAAAACAATTTAATCTCGAGATTACTTAATCCACGAGTTAATCTACAAATCATAGATGAAATATTTATAGATAGCGAATTTCCAATCTCTATGTTCCTTCATGACATCTGGTGTCAGTCCAGCCGAACTAAGAATGCTAGTAAGTCATGCGCAAAACCTACACTATTAATCTATTGCTGCCCTGTAATGTGAAGTATCAGATACTCAGATGCACTCCATGCTGTTTCTCAGTTTCTAAATTGAATGTAGAAACAATCATTGCATACTAGAATTATTTCATTCCTAGTTCGGCAGGACTAACACCAGGTGGGAGGAAAGAAGAGAGAAAGGGATTCGCCATCTTTAAATATTTCATCTATGACTCGTAGGTTAACTCGTGGATTAAGTAATCTCGAGATTAAATTGTTTTATGCAACTGACCTAAGAGATGTAAAAGTTGATGAAGTTAGAAACTATTAATCAAACTTTGTATCAAACTTGTTCAATGCTAATGAAGGATTTTCCGATACTTTGAAGTATCTCACTGAAGGATGAGTCCAGAGATGCTTTCACACCTGAAACGGACGTATAAAGAGCTATGTCACACAATAAATATCGCACAAGTATTAATGTTCCTAGTTTTTAAAATAATTTTTGTTGTATAATACCGTCAGAATCTCTACAAACTATAACTTGTAAAGTAAAAAATATTATCAGATTGTAAAAGCTCGCGTTGTACAATGCATCTACTTTATAAACCCAGATAGCACTCCAGCTTTCAACAAAGTTGTCAGTCAATTACTTTGAGCCTGTCAAACTTGATATTATGTTGAATTTAATAAACAAACATGAAACAACAAACTTGCTGAAACAACATAAGTGGCTTGATTGTTATAAACAACCTAATTCAAGTTTGGTGGAACAAACAGCTATGCGAGGAAGGTTTCTCAAACTTAAAATTTGTTTGGATTTTGTTTCGTTGCACTTCTGCTGTGGTCTCATTGTGATGAAGTCCCTTCACATCCTAGGACTGTTTCGCCGTATGCTATCTTCGCCAACTCCCACCTTCTTACTACAGGAGTCTCTTGCGATCTGATAAACTAAGTATAAATATCGCTCGGAAAGCCAACTAGGCGGTGAGATTCCGTGGTCTGGGAACTACAACATTGGATTCGTTTGCCAGTGATCCTCGATTCGATTTCTGTCTAGGGCAACATTTTATATTTTTTTTAGGAAGCACATTATGTTTTCTTTCTTGTCCTCCCAAGGAAACTAGACTGCTTGATTCAACCTTGTCTAAACCTCTTTGGCTAGATGTGCTAAGCTTGCAATAAGTTGTCCCACTTTTGAAACTAAGCTTGATTTACTTTGGAGTCATGTCAAAATTGCTATGTAGGAACTCACGCATAAATGGTACTTGTTACGAAAGGTTTTTTTCCTACATGAGTTAAATTTGCTTGTAATGAATAATATAAATCCTACCTATTCTAATATTTTAGTTAAGTGTAATCAATGATCTTGAGAAGTGACCATTACTTATATCCTTCAATTCCAAACTGATGTAGAAGTAGAACAGGGATACTCCTTACGGTTTCCATGGCAACACCATTTATTTTCCTATATAAAAAATATGTTAGGGTTTCCTCTGCAACTAACAGGTCAAACTGTCAACGGTCTATCCTCAGTTGACAACATGAATTGAACGACATCAAGATCGCGGGCATCCTTGTTTCCATGATAACTAAAATCAAATTCTTCATTTAAATATAACGGGATAGAATATGTGAGTGTGTTTTTCTTACTACCATTAGGGTTTATTGCAGGATAAGTACATATTTCTGAAAGGTATTCTTCGTTTACGGTAAATACTTCAACATTTCGATTATCCACTGAGATGTACCCATTGCACCAGTTTGTGTACATATGACTAGTAAAAATATAATTACCTTTCACCATTATTTCAATATTTTTTATTGCGACTGGCTTGGAAGACATACGGGCTAGCTAGTAACTTTTGTTTACGGAGTTCATATACAACATATTATGAAATAGGTGGCAAAGTATAGAAGTTACTTCTAACTTCGGCTTACGGAATTCTAACTCTACGGCTTACGGAATTCACAAATTCATCGCTGCACCAGCCTCTCGAAGATCTCTTTGTCTTCATAACGGTCTCTTTCCCTCGGGCTTTCCAACCACGATGGAATATAATCTTCGTTTCCCCCCATCTGAGCTATATGGCCTGCCAATCTTAGATTTTTCTACAACTGGAAATAAAGAAAGATGTTTGATTCATACGATGCACCAGGATATGAAAGACGAAGAAATGTATTTAGACCCTACATCCAGAGCTGAAATTGGGCAACTTTTGGCAACCCGGTCCAAAACTTGAGAGTTTCCAGGTCTTCACCAAATAACCCTACTGGATGACTTTGTCATCCGGTGACCCGATGATGGAATCTTGAGCCAATTGATCCGTTGATCCAATCTTGACCATCTGGTGGCCTAATCTAAGCTCAGACATTGCCACGTTTTCTTAACAAGGAATCACGATTTTTTTTTCCTACCATGAATATTAAATTAGACACGGAAACTTCATTTTTGAGAGCTTTTACTTCAAATACTAAATTCTTTCAGAATATTCTTTCCGAATGAGGGGTTATTTGCCCACTTCCGGAGATATTTTTGTTCTTTCCATGGACATAAGCCTATTTCCATCTGTCATTAATGTCGTTAGGAACATTTCGGCGTTGTATTTTTCGTACTCTGGGGGTACATTCCCCACGAAAAAAACAACCTATCCAAACTACAATGTATAACAAAACTAAAATTAGTTTCACTCAATGCTTTCAACATGGTTTAATGTTGGAAAGGGTAGTTTCGGGTAAGTTAGTTCATCGTTGGATAAGTTAGCATCCGGGGAAGTATCTAAAGTCCGTTCCAGTTCAGTTAACGACACGGAAATATTGCCCAGCATCACACATTATGATTTCACCTTGATAACACTATTGCGTGTCCGCCTCTTAAGCGCTGTATTCAGAGTTATTTCAACGATTCCGTGAAATCAAAGTTTTTCCTATACACGGTATATGTTACTGGGCTTATAGGCAATTAATAAATTTATCACAACAGGTGTTCTCAGATTTGACCACCACGCATCTATTTTGTATGTTGTGGGATTGTTCGACGTGATACTCTAGATTGAGAATAAATATTAATATGGTTCAACGCCCTAACTCTAACTTTCTTCGTCAAATTGCCTTAATCAGAGGTTTGCAAACTGTGGTACGCGTCCTACCTGTGGTACATGAAAGGTTGTTAGGTGGTACGTAATAAATATTATGAAAAACACGAAAATTATGATATTTAATACTGGCAGATTGCGGTTATACTGGGATCTCCCGATTGAAAGACAAGCACAATACTAAATGTTCTGCCTGATCGGCATAATCATTATTGACAATATATTCATGTAATTTTACATGTTAGGATTGAAAATTGCGTTATATTGCTTGGTGACACGGCAAAAATATGAGTTTCTGTTTAGTGGTACACCAATCTAAAAGTATGTAAGCTCCTGGCCAAAATAATATGCCTGTGTTTTTTTATCTTTAATCATACGCACAATTTTAATGTCTGCTGGCTATCTCTTTTAGAGTTCATGTTACGCAATCGTTCTTGTAATATGCAATTTCTACTTGTCGTATACAATTTAACTAATATTCTTAAAAAACATTGTGGTACTGTGCAGCGGAAACGGTTAGTTTCGTTAAAAAGAAAGTGTTTAACTCGTATTAGTATCCTGATCGTGTAACAGGTCCCAGGAGGAGGTTACTTGTGCTTCAAAGTATCAAACACAAATAAATAATAATAATAATAAAAAAGAAACGATGCAGTAAATATTTTTAAAGAAAATAAACTTCAATACTTTTGTGACAGATGTCGCGCAAGAGCCATGTGAGATAAATGATCTTAAAATAGAGAGAAATATTTCATTTATCATATTCGAAGTCACAACTTCATCATTGAAGGTAAGAAAAAGATAAGATAATGGCTTGAAGGTTATGTTTTATTCAATAGTTACGTTGCCATAACTAAGTTAGTTGATAAACTTGTCGTTGTCATAAACGGAAGACAAAAAATCTTAAACATGAAAATCTTTAAGAAAAAAATCTACAAAATAGTGAACATGCAACTGAAATTCTTAACTGAAAATATCTAAAAGTAAGCTACCATTCTAATATTCACCTGGTGCGACAGAGTAAACTGCAATGAAGATATTCAATTTGAACATCATTCCCACTGTCTCCTCAGAATTCAGAAAAGATGGGACTATTGATGTATATTCACATGGCTACCTCAGTTGAGGTTTGCAACAGGCTCGATTTTGAATGATTGTCACTACTTTCCAAAAGTTGTCTCGTGTCTCGACTATGGTATGATTGAACACCTTAATCTACTTGTTTTTCCTGTTCACTACTTAAACAAATGTTATTCATTGGTGAAAAGTTTAAAGTTCTTGTTGTTCAGCCTTGATAAAAAGTAACCAACTGGACTTCCTCGAAGCTGAGCTGATCTGGTTACTGATTTTTGGGATTAAGCTATTTGTAAATTTGGTTGTTGTTTACTCTTGACATTCTGTCTTTCCACGAGGTATGAGTGGAAAGCTTTTGGTTCTCACTGTTGATGAATGGCATTGAAGTACAGTATAACTAAAAATAGTTTGTTGGGGTGTTAACAACTTGTCATACTCAATACACTTAGAAGCAGTTTGACTTTGTTACATAGCTTACAGGTGCTCTATATGTGCACTTTTTGTGATTCAACGAACATTAGCACGATAATCGAGTTCGCCTGTCTGGACTGCTCCTCTTGCTCTTCTGTCATAGACAGTGATTCCACCAGCCCCCTTCTGTGAGGGTATCAACAACCCAAATCCTCGGGAGGACCCCCTACTTAAAATTTTTTGCGGTCAAAAATCAATAGAAATCATGCAAAACTACACTTACACCCTCTTAATTTTCACTTTACACCCCTCAAAATGAAAATCCTGGCGGAATTCCTGGTCATCGGGCGGGGGGGGGGGGGGGGGTGTCACCTCCGAATCCTTAAGAGTGCTCCCGAACTAAAAAAAAAAAGGGTCAAAAATCGGTAGAAACCGATCTAAACTCCACTTACACCCTCAGTGCCGGATCTAGAAATTTCCCTATGAGGGGGGGGGGGCAAAGTTAAATTTTGCCGCCTTTTCGTCGCTCTTTGCCGCCCTTTCCATTGTTTTTTAGCCAAACAACACGACCGGCCGACACGACGACCCCAACATTGTTTCGCATCACGTAGTGTTCTTCTCTGTAGCCTGTCGTGGCATCGCTATTACTAAATACTAACTCCAGTAGACTTGCCTATCTGACTCTAATCGCGGTTTTGAATTTTAAAGATGAAGATAGGTTGTATGGAATAACATAAAAAATGACAGCTCGGCGGTATTGAAATTTTGAACACGTTTAGGTTAATTTCAATTTAATAGACGATTTTACTTCCTTTTTTAGGAGCTTTTATTTTTTTATTTTTTGCCGTTTGCCGTCCCCAAAGCGTGCCGCCCGGGGCACATCCTTTCCGCCCCCCACATCCGGCACTGTACACCCTCCCAATTTCGACTTTACACCCCCACAAACTGAAAATCCTGGGGGAATTCCTGCTGGTCATAGACGGTCTACGCACCCTATTCTTTTGAAACTATGCATAACATTTTCGAATGGGATTGTCAGATGGTGCATGCTCCCCGAATTTAGTGCGGAATTGCCACTGGACATTTAATGACCAAATATTCATGAAATGAAAGGAAGAAAGACCCACTTCTCACATGCTGATCGCCGCATCTTACGTTAGTAAACTGCCGTTCAAGCGGAGAAGTACATACAACTATTGCACACCGCATCACATAAAAGAAAACTGAGAATTTCTTTTTCTATCGGTGCAACTATCCTATCTTAAGTGACGGTGCTAAAACCCAGACAATTCGATGTTTTACGTAATTTATGTATTGACAAAATTTTAGGTTTGTAGCCAAAACACTTTCTTTATTTTTCACTTGCTTGCTCAACAATGGCTGATGAGACATGACTCAAGCATCTATCAGTGATCTGAAATGGCTCTCACCAGCTCAAATCCATACAAATATAGTCAATACAATAGAGGAGGGTACTCCTTCATACAATACTATTGCAAGTGGATGACTGAATTGATATAAAAGATAGGACATAGTTCAAAGACTAATTCAGGTATGGGAGCCCCTCCACAGCACCAATTAATAAAAATGTAAACACTGTGAGGAAACTGATTGAAGGCAACTCGCAGAATATCAGTCAGGTACGTACATAGCTTAACGCACGTTTCATTGAACGCGTAGATCATATTGTTACCGATATTTTAGGTGTAAGAAGAGTGTCAAGAAAGTGGGTAATCTGATTTCTTTCAGACTCCCAGAAAAGTGACATTCAGGAAACAAATCTAGTGAAATTTAAAGAGAATGAGGACCAGTCCACAGACACATATGTTACTGAAGATGACCCATGGGTTCATTATTTTCACCCCGAAATGAAACAATCGTCGAAACAATGTAAGCACACCCTCCTCCCCAATCTCTAGAAAGTTCAAGGCAGCAAAGTCAGTAGGAAAGCTGATGGCTAGCGTTTTCTGGGATTCCGAAGCACTGACAGTAGTTAACTATTTGCCGAAAGGACATACAGTTACAGTCGATTTTAGCAGACATAAAATCAAAGAAAAACGACGCCGTAAACGTTTAAAGAATATGCTCCTACATGTGGACAATGCACCCGCCTTCAAGGCTTAAGTTTTGTATGACATAATGAAGACATAAGGCTGTTAGATGTTGCTCCATCCGCCTCATTCACAAGATCTAGAACCTTCGGATTTTTACATGTTTCCGGACCTCAAGAAGTTGCCATTTCAATTGTATTGATGAGGTTATAAATAATGTGAAAGGATGGGTTTCTAGTGAAACAAAATACTTACATAACAAGGGCTAACAATTGCTCTAGGAACGTCGCCTTAAAAGTGTATGTCAGCAGTGATTACGTTGAAAATACATACGTCATTTGGAATGATTCCTCCTTTCCTTCTGTGTTAGGCCGAAATATTTTCAAAAAAAAAATAAAATGTTTTGGTCATTAATAAATAATCAGTCTTACGCACAACTTCGAAACGCACACATGCTTTGACTTTTGAGGACAGAATTAAATAATGTTTCATGCATTTACCACAAAACTTAGATGTTTAATCGCATTTCTTCGGTGGTTGGTTAAAGAAAACCTATTCAAACACACAGAAAAACTAAAATGTCATAAACGAAATGAATTTCCCTTTTCAAAATTATATTATTACTAATCACGTTAGAATATGTGCGATGGCATTACAACACAAATTATAAAGGTTATACCTCTATCAACGGGAGAGCACGTTATATCTGACAACCCTGCAAAAGTTGCATAGCCATCTCAAATGCATGTCTTTCACATAGATAAAAGGATGGATGAATAAGCCTGAAGTGTCAGATGTAATGACTTTTGTCTTGCTCATAACCGTGAGCCATTAGGGATATTCTGGTTCGCATAAGGTTTGGTGCGATAGCACACACTCGATGTCATCCAAAATTCGCTGTTCACCGCTTAACAAGCTGCGATGCAAGTGACTGACGATGCAATATATTCTGACTCACAGAATATAAAACATGATGAGTAAAGCCGGCTTTACATGTACTCGTTCGCCGAGTGCTATCTTATGATTTCTAGAGTCGATAGAAATAGTGAAATACTGAAACACGTGTTTCATTTCACTATTCAATCAAATCGCAAACAAATCACGTGGCTAGCTACGTGCATGAAAAGTCTGCCTAAGACCGTGCCTTTCCGTCTCAGGAGAGTAAATACTACCGAAAATAACGCCAGCACGGGGAGTGAGTGACCATAGTACTATTTCTTGACAATAATGTCTTGAAGTATATGGGTAGACAACAATTATTTTATTATGTTAAACATTTTCTTAAAAAAAAAAAAAATAACGTAGGGTGTGTGTGTGTGTGTGTTCTTTCCATCGCTGATATTGAAGAAAACAGCCTGACCACTTATATTTAACCTGACCACTAACCCACCTTCGAAGCCTGTGAACACGTGACATTATATTCGGGGTATTTACTACCCCGAGAAGCTCCTCTCGCCAATGCGTTGTTCGTTATTGAGTTAGCTGTGGATTCACTTCGATAGAGACAGATTTGATCTTATGTGTAGGGTAGGAAGATCCTATAAATGAATTGAACTTGGACGCTGTGTTGACAAGTTAAACATTTATAAGTTAAAAAAACTTAGGACAGCTTGACATGGAAGCATTTCTGCTGCGATAAATCATAACATTTTTCTTAGCATATACTCCATTAAATCGCTCGGGAACATATCATAGCATCATGCCCTTTTGTACTTCAATATGGAACATCTGTAGTAGCACTTCGATTTATCGAAGCATTAAAGCTTGCGTGTCAAGCAGGTCTTACACCCTCCATTCCAAAAGAAACCGAACTTTTGAAAACAAATAGTACCACTAGTGCCATCTGTTGTAATATTTTAGCGGTAGATGGCGTAGTCCCTCATTGACAACTGGTATAAATGTCATGACATTTGGATGCAAGGCAACAAAGTTATTGCGTTTCAACTGTCAGTGTGTTGTGTACATCGGTCGGAAAATGACAACGAGCTGCAATTGAGTTTTGTGTTAAACTGGGTAAACCTTTTACTGAAACGCACCAAATGCTACAAAATGCAGATGGTGATGAGTGTCTATCCCGTACGCAAGTTTACGAGTGGTTCAGGCGATTCAAATCGGGTAGAGAGACGCTGGATGATGACGAAAGATCAGGCCGTCCCAGAACCGGATTATCGGAAGAAAACATCGAAAAAGTGCGTGAATTCATCAAACATAACAAAAAAGCGTCGGTGAAAGTTATTGAAATGGAATTAGGCATTCCTCAAACAACCGCATACCGCATTTTGACCGAAGTTTTGGGCCTTAAGAAGGTTAATTCGCGGTTTGTACCACACAAACTCACCGAAGACCAAAAAGTTGATCGAATTGCGCATTGCAAAGACATTGTTAAAAGTGCTCGGCAGGATCGAAACTTCTTGAAATCGATTGTAACTGGTGACGAGACGTGGTGTTTTGACTATGAGCCCGAAACAAAGCGGCAAAGTGCTGAATGGAGAGCGCCGGATGAAGGACCACCCAAAAAAAGTCGCTTGGTGAAGTCAAAAGTTAAGGTGATGCTGATTTGTTTTTACGATTCAAAAGGAATTATCCACAAAGAATTTGTTCAGCCCGGCCAGACAGTCACTGGAGAGTTTTACTTGGGCGTCATGAAGCGTTTGCTGGCAAGAATTCGTCGTATTCGGCCCGAATATCGAGAAATCGGCAGTTGGACTCTTTTGGACGATAATGCACCATCACATCGTTCGCGACTTGTAACTGAATTTTTGGTCAAAAATCACATTATTCGTTTGCATCATCCGCCCTATTCACCAGATCTCGCTCCGTGCGATTTCTATCTGTTCCCGAAACTGCATTTGGCGATGAAAGGAAAGTGGCACGCATCGATTGAAGCCATTGAGAAGGCGACGACCGCCGTCCTAAAGACCATTCCAATAAAGGACATGGAGAAGTCGTTTGACAACTTGTTGGAGCGTGCAAATATGTGTATCGATGCAGAAGGGGAATACATTGATTAATAAAAATGATTTGTTCCAAAATGTACATTGTTTTTTTGTTTTTTTAAAACGTTCGGTTTATTTTGGAATGGAGGGTGTATATGAATACATATTTTTGTTCTTTGCTGCAGATATACAGAAAGTTAAAATCGTAATCCATCGCGATATGACCAACTTTAAATGATTTTAGATCGCATATTTTAAATGGTTTTACGTACAATATTGAAAAAAATTATCATTATTAGTGGTAGTTATACCAGCAGCAAATTTTTTATTACAGGGTCCATTAAACGGAATAGTTCGGAGCCAACCTTACTAAAAACTGTAGGTTCCGTCCTAAGAAGCTGACCAGCTCATTTAGGGCGATAAAAACAGTTTATTCTTCTAGCAATTATATTTTTAGAAGTTTTAATGCGTTACTGGCACGTGTGAGATAAAGTACACACTGTCCAAAGTACAGACATGAATCAAGAGATTACAAAATAACCAAACTTAGCGACATAGCTGACCGGCCATTGTGTTTTTGACGGTTTGTTAATATTTCTGGGCTGTATTTACACATATGGCTTAAGCCCATCTTAAAACCTTGTCAGGCATGAAGGAATGGGGAAAGAAGAGGCTATGACTTCTATCCCGCTCCGTCTGAGCTAAGGCAGACCAAAGGTCATAAATAAAATTCATATTCAGAATATCCCAACATTGGGCTCCTACGATTAAGGAGAAATCTGCAAAGAATGAAATAATTTTGAACCTAAGTTTGAAATAATTTTGAACTAAAAAATACAGAAGTATCCAGGGGGATGTCAATTCTGTTCGATTTGCCATAAAGGATGCCGGGAATTTTCTCTAGTGCCTGAGGATTTCATCCTCGGATGTTGATTGTGAATATCATCCAAAGCTGGGATAAAATCTTTATATTTTTACCCAGATAGCTAGTAGGTGGAAACTTACTAACAACCACTATAGTTTTAGGATCTCCCCTTCTTAAAATATAACAAATGGAACACTGCAAGTATTTTACTTTTGCTATATTTATTGTTGTCATTTTGCACTATTTTGAAAATTCAATTTTAAATAACTTCATCGTCAATATTTGCCTAAAATAGACGTGGTCTTTTTTGATTTTCTCATCAATAATTTTAGTCGTGCATAAATCTTATATTTCTCAAAATAAAATAGATGAACTACACCGTTTATGAATAAATAACTCAAATCATCGGGTTTAAAACTAATTATTATGAAGTATTTTTACGTTGTTTACTTGCAGCTTAGTGTTGAATTGTTACTCAAAATTGTCCCGTGATAGTTATTAGTAGAGACCGGATTTTAAGGTGCAAAAATGTGGTAGGAAAAAGGGAATAAAAGGTGCTGAAAAATCATTCAAAAGGTGCAAAGAAGGTGGTAATAGGATATCTTTATTAAGTGCTATAGTATACAGTTACATGAACATTCTTTATTCAAAACTAGCAAATATTGTTAAAATCTTTGCTTTAAACATTTTACTTTTATTACAAAAATTGTTTTATTTAATCTCATAAACTTGTACAACACTCAGCATTCTTTTTGTGGTTAAAACCAACTCGGTATTAAAAAAATAAACAAAAAAAAAGATTTATTTTGCAATATTGTTTCTTGAGAAACTGTTACATACTATTGGGTTTTCAGAAACTGGTTATACTTGATTATGCACAACATTTCTATGTTTTCGAATGTTAGTTTCTGTCGCTTGGAGCTCAGGAGATCCTTGTATGCGGAGAAACTTCGCTCGACATCCACGGAAACCAGTGGTGCATATCTTGTAAGCACACGGAAAGGAAGTTCTGTTGACGTTGCAAAGGTTTCTACGTCCGGATTGTTTCGCAAATTCAGTTCAAATTTGTCCCTAGCAAACCCGTCAAGGTTGTCCCTTACACTTGATAACTTTTCCCACTGTTTCTCCTTATCCATACCTTCTTCTTCCAAATTCTGAATCACATCTGGTAAATACTTGTAGCCATGCACGTTGAAAAGTTCTACCTGGAGGTCTTGATCGTTGAGCATTTGCTGGGCATGTTTGATGGCTGTTGCCTCTGTTGCATTTAGGGCATGTATAAATCGTTTGAACTTGTCGAAGTTTTCGCACAAGAAAACTGCACTTCTTATCCATGTACCCCACCTGGTTATGACAGGAAATTGCGGCAGAGGGAGGGCAGTTATTTCTCGGTACAAAGCTTGACGACTAGGCGCCTTTACAAGAATCTTCTTTAGAGCAGCAATGAATTCATTTACCTTACTGTATTCTTCCCTTACACTTTCACAAACACGGTGCAAACCATGTACAATACATGTGACATGATTAAGGTTGGGGTACATGCCCTTTAGTTGTTGAAAAGCCGACAGCATGTAACGTGCTTGATCGGTCACAACCAATCTGACTTTATCGTATTCTATGCCTTCTGGCCACAGCTTCATGCACGTATCATGGAAGGATTGCATTACTGTGCAGGCATTTGTCTTCTCCAGTTGGTACATTTTGAACAACATCGGTTTCACCCACTCACCAAATAATGGAAACACCAATACATTCAGTACATATCTTTGCAGCTCGTCAGTTGTGTCGTCTAACATGAAACCCACTTCATGTTTGCCGACCACTTCTTTGATTTGTACGAAAACATCGGCTTTACGTAGTTTTTTCTCAGGGTGCTCTCGTCTGGTACTGATCTTTGCCTATACTTTTCCAGAAATGATTTGAATGCAGGATTGTTTACTTTGTGGACTGGAATTCCTGATTGGATTAACGCTGTTGTAAGATCTGCGTAGAAAACATTAGATGATCGCTGTTTTTCAGATCCGAAAGCGAAAGCATTTATCAACGTACTTTGCTTTGGTTGTGACCTGCGAAGTCCCATGTTCTTAACGTGTTTGCTGTAGTTGATATGCTGGTGTATTCTGTCTCTTTGATGTTTCTCATCGACGGAAATATTTACATCGCAAACTGCACATCGAAGAATCATACCATCACTTTCAATGCATTCCTTCTTGAATTCTGCTGCAAGGGTACGCAACTTTTCCTTCTTTATCTTTGGCATGCTATGCTTTTATTGAGAAGAATAAGTTCTGGTTTAGATTGTTACAGAACCAAGCAAAGGCAAAGACTTCAAACTCCAAAGTGCGAATGAAGAGCTCGATTTCTTTTTCTGAACCTTCTTTCTACACGAAACGTCGACGGCATGCGCAACAATCGTGATAGGGAAAACAGCCTTTTTTTCTTCTATCGCAGAGTTTTGAAAGACGAAAGGAAATTGCCGCTCTTTGTTGTACATTCAGAACATTATTTATTGACTGTTCGCACCATTATTTTTGCCATTGTGTCGCCTAAGATTGCGTCTAAATTTATGGAATAATTATGTGTAAACCAGATTGAAAATAAAAAACATATTGTTCTGTACAAGTTTAAAAAAAGAGAGAAAAAGGAACAACAAAGGTGCTGAAGGTTAAAAGAAGTAAAAAAAAGGGAAAATTTTATTAATCTAGCAAAAAAGGTGCAACATTCACGAAAAAGGTGCAACAAAGTGCGTTCATTTCAGTTCGTTTCATGCGCGGAAATACATATTTTGAACTTTGGTTGTTTGTAAGCTACATTTTTAGAAAAGGTGCTGCACCTTAAAATCCGCTCTCTAGTTATTAGCATTATGTGTAATTTATTTAATATCTGAGTATGAAAATTGATGTAATATTATTGTCCTATCTGTGTATATGGGCCTAAGAGTTTCTCGTCATAGTACTGACTACTGTGGAACTTAAATGTCTCTGTTTTTTAAAATATATTTTCTCCCAATTATTGACTTAGTTTCCGATCTTGTCTTTTTTTAACAGTCCTCCCACGCAAGAATTGACTTCTCGTAAGTTTATTGCACTCTAGTGAACAAGAATCCTTCACACACTGCAAAAAATAGCTGTGTTAATTCAACACAATGCGGTGTCCCAGCGTGACTACCACTTTTGTATGTTAAATCAACACAACACACGGTGTTGATTTCGGTACTGTGAAAAAAAGTAACAGTTGTAGTGAGATTTGAACATGGGTTGCTCAGTTAGAAGTCGAGCGTCTTACCGACTTGGCTAAATCGCCAGACAGAAAGTGCACTAGATGCAAACGATATTTAGTGAACAACATTAAAATTAAACGACTACACTATAGATTTAAACAGTTTATGGGTTCAAATATATGTTGCTGAATCCCCAAAACTAACCAAGTTACTTGCACGACTTATCCCATGGTTTAATCACTTCCTACTTGTCAATTGAGAACCAGAATTCCCATTCATTGAGAATATTCTATTTCTATGAAAGCAAGCAAGATGGCGACAGCCAAACACTTCAGCAGGATTACTGCTTTCTTATCGTAACATGTCAAATGCTGAGCTTGCTTTCATAGAAATGGAACATATTCTCAATAAATGGGGATTGTGATCCCTAATTGACCAATGGAGAAGTGATTAAACCATGGCATAAGTCGTGAGAGCAACTTTGTTTGTGTTTGAGGTTCAGCAAGATTCTTTTATGCTCTATATTGATTTAATCTAATACTTTTTCTGTCTGACGATATAGCAAAGTCGGTAAGACGCTTGACTTCTAATTGAGCAGCCCATGTTCAAATCTAGCTGCAACCGTAACTTTTTCTTCTCCCAGTACCGAAATCAACACCGTGTGTTGTGTTGATTTAACACACAAAAGTGATAGTCACGCTGGGACACCGCATTGTGTTAAATTAACACAGCTATTTTTTACTGTGCAGGATTAACTTCTGGCAAATACCCTATATTGTTCTTTTGAACAGTTCTGCCAAGGATTGACTTTTCCCAAGGTTCGTCCCATCTAGTGAATAAAAAATAAGAATCCCGGCTTAAAAGATTGACTTTTAGCAAGTCTCCATATAAACGTCGTAGTCATCATCATTGTGCATTTCCACGGTAGTTATTCAGTGTATTCTTCAGAAATATCTTTTAAAGAAAAGATTGATATAAGCTTAGCAGATATGAAATAAAGAAGGAATATCTTAGATACTACAATCTGATTGTCATAGTAACAGTTCAGTTATATACGAGGTCATAAGCTTTCGTTACCTCGCACTTCTGTTTAGCAGATTATTTTGTCCTGAAACTGAAGAATCTTCAAACACATACAAGTTTGTCTGACCAGTAATTATTATATTGTCACCTTGGAACCAGAAGGTAATATGTCCACGTTTTGGCAAAATGGAGTTAAAAACTGCAGTCAAAGAACTTCAATTGAAGGGCATCAACCCCGAAAATATTATCTGACAAAACGACCTCAAAGTGGCTAAAAATGTTAAAAATAAAATTAATTTATACAGACTTGAAATGGAACTTCAAACTTTAAAACTGGTGTTTCTCAAGTAGCAAGAGTGGACATAGTACTTTCTGGTTCCAAGGGGACAATATACAAATAATAATAAAAAAAATACACAGTAAAAAATTTATATTTCTGGAATATTTTAATAGTATCTTTTTAATATCTCAAATGAACCACCACCTGATCAATTCTTGTGTACTTTTCATTTCAAATCACTTTCCGAACACTTTCCTTAACTTCTTGTACACTTTATCACAACAATTAGAATGTTATTGATATCAATTGCTGTGTTATGCGTTGTTTAAAATTTTAATTTCATGTTATTTAGTTTGTAGTAATGTTATTTAATTTGTTGCAATGTTATGCAATGCAATGTGTTAAATGACAACTCTAGCTGTATCTGAAACTTAATAATAAATAAATAAATATCGTAGCGTAAAAAAGACGTTCTTGTGAGTGCGGGGATAGAACCTGCATCGCCTGGCTGATAGCCTGCTGCTTCAACCAATTTAACGACGAAGAAAACAGAAAATCGTCACTTTTCTTTCTATATAATGAAGCATTTTAGAATTTATGGCTTTTAGGCATGTATGACTTAAGATGGAATAGGGTACGAGAAGGAGTCGACCAGAGCCTAAGTTAAAGGTACCATCCCAGTATTTAGATGGTGTGGTTGAGAAAAATCTCGAGAAACCTCAACCACGATAATTGACCGCTGCTATCTACCTCAGGACCTTCCGAAAGAGAATCAAACTGAGCTACTTTCGCACTGTATCTACTAAAAAAAAAGGTTTAATGCTAAAAATGCGTGTATTGGAATTTGCATGAGGACACGTTGTGAAGAAAAAGTATTTAAAGAGTAAAAGAGAAGAAAACACGAAGAGAAAGTGCGAAACACGTTCAATGTTCTCCTTCGAAGCCATGATAAAACTTCTGGTACACATTATTTACACTTAGTGAACAGAAAACTAACAGAAATTCTGTAAAGATGTGTTCAAAATGTACATAGTAAAGTGAATTATTTTCACAGAGTAAATTTATGCTTCATAATGCATAAAATAGACTATGAAACATCCAAATTCTTGGCTAAATTCATAATTCAATATCATTTACTGAATAACTCACAAGGTTCAATAAAACGTTGAATGAAAAAGGTACATGCCTATCTTTTGGACACCTACAAGCTTGAATAGTTACCGTGTTTCTGACCGTTAAACCAACCTTGTGCTACTGGAGATAATTATTATGGCTAATAAGCTACTCTTATTTACATTACAACCTTCCAATTAAGCTCAATTCATGTCAATTTGTTTCCTGACTAGAAGAAAAAGCCGACCTTGATAGTCGTATGGACTAGGGAGCTGTCCACAAGCTTGCGGGTTCGAATCTCGCCTGGGACATTAATTTTTGTTGATGTTAAAAGCATGTAGGTACCTCGTATAAAAGAGATGCTTCGAAGTCACTACTTCTTAAAATCGCCCATAGAACACAGAAAATTTACCAAATGAAGCTTTCTTTGAAGAAAAGAAAAAAGAAAAAAGTAGGTAGAAAGAAAGAAACAAAGGAAGAAAGAAGGAAGGAAGAAATGATTGAAAAAAGGAAGAACAAGAAAGAAGAAAAAGAAAGAAAGATAGAAAGAAAGAAAAAGAAAGATAAGAAAGAAAGGAAGAAAGTAGGGAAGAAAGGAAGAAAAAAGAAAGGAGAAGGAGAAAAGAAAGAAGGAAGAAAGAAAGGAATAAATGAAAGAAAGGAAGGAATGAAAGAAAGAAATAAGATAGAAGAAAAATAAATAAGAAAGAAAGTAATAAGTAAGAAATAAAGAAATAAGAAAAAGAAAGAAGAAAGAAAGTAATAAGTAAGAAATAAAGAAATAAGAAAAAGAAAGAAGAAAGAAAGTAATAAGTAAGAAAGAAAGAAAGGAGAAGCAGAAGGGAAGGAAGAAAGAAAGAAAGAAGTGAAGGAAGGAAGGAATAAAAAGAAAGAAAGAAATGAAGGAGGAAAAATAAAAATAATAAAAAGTAAGAAAGAAAAAACGAAAGACAGAAAGAAAGTTAGAAATAAAGAAAAAGAAAGACAGAAAGAAAAATACAGGAAGGAAGGAAAAAGATAGAAAGAAGAAAGAAATAAGTAATTAAGAAAGAAAGATTGGAGAAGGAGAAGGAAGAAAGGAAGGAAAAATGAAGGAAGGAATAAAAAGAAAGGAAAAAGAAATAAGAAAGAAAAATAAGTAAGTAAGTAAGTAAGAAAGAAAGAAAGAAAGAAAGAAAGAAAAATAAGTAAGTAAGAAAGAAAGAAAGAAAGAAAGAAAGAAAGAAAGAAAGAAAGAAAGAAAGAAAGAAAGAAAGAAAACTT
>JAGDQP010001781.1:32101-76174 GCA_022664845.1 Lepisma saccharinum | reverse complement strand
AAAGAAAGAAAGAAAGAAAGAAAGAAAACTTTGCACTGCAGGTAATAACTTTTAAAACTGGCTAAACAGATGCTTTTAGAGTTCTATTTTGTTTCACTGGTTTAGTTTTTCTTGTAGATCCTTTGATTGTAGCATATTCAGTACATTTCTAAAATCTGTAATACGGCCTATATGAATCCGAAGCATTGTAGGATCTTGGCTATTGACGGATTCTGTGAAATAGGCTATAGCGGAAATTTACATGCTACACAATTACAACTGAAACACTATTCATATAACATTCCTACAATAATTGGAAAAAATAATTAAGAAAACTTTTTAAATACATACTTTTGTTAAACAATTCGTACTGTAAAGTAAAAAATAATTTTGTTCAGGTATTACTAAAAAGAAAAGCATGAACAAAATTTTATTTTTTTATTTTTAATACGAATGGTTTAACAAAAGTATGTATTTAAAAAGTTTTCTTAATTATTTTTTTTTTTTTCGAGTTATTTCGGTATTTGGATACTTTTTCTCAAGCCAATATTTTGTGACTCAAATCCTAAAGTGTTCTTCTGCAACCAGTCAGACCCAAGGTCATTGCAGGCTAGTACTTATTTTAAGATAAAGAAGTCCGTATTCAAAAGAAAAATTAAAATATACTTTTAAAATATATAAATTTAGAGAAATATATGAAAGTAACAATGGAATATTGTATTGTTACGTAACTGTACAAAATTTTATCATTGTATGACGTCGGGAAATGAGTTAACGTTGCAAGATTTCAGGACACCACGAACCATTGTGAACTAAAGAAAACAATGTAAAAATGCGTTACATACACAAAGACATACGGGAGGTCTTGGGTTAGATACCAGAGGTCGATTATTCTGACTGAGGTTGGTTCAGTGTTCGATTTATGTACTTTCCAGAGAAGGGGAAGAATTTCTCAGATATGCATAATGCCGAATTTTATGTCCGTCCCAGGTTAAAGTATATTTCGAGAAACTGAGACAGGGAAGATATTTACAGAAAGGCGGAAATCCCAACCATCCACGGCTACAAATCGAACACTGCTGAGGATTATCCAGGTGTTTCCTCAGTCACACTATAGGTAATTGGAGGGATGGTATCTTCACCTTAGGCCTCGGCCAACTCCTTCCAGCATTAACGTAGACAAAGACATTTACATATTAGTATATTTAAACAGTACTGAATCATATTAGTATATTTTAAATTAATAGTGTTTGAAATATAAACACTGTACAATATTGATTGCTCGTACGTGCAAGAAAGTGATAAAAACACATTTTAGAAATTGTATTGAATTGAATTCTACATGTGAATTTCAGATATCTATATATCAGGTCAAGACAGGATAGGAGAGAGGACATGCGAAAAAGTTAGCCAGAACCTAGTTTGAAGATACCATTTTAACATTAGTGTCGTGTGATTGTGGAAAGAACACTGTCAGGACAGTTGGCCACTGAGTTTGAACCCACGAGCTTTCAAATGCGAAGTCAATGTCTACCAATTCACCTAGAATATTTAGTATAAGATTTTAAAGCTATTAATCCTTACCACTTTACTGTGTCGGACCAGCAAGACTCAAATAAGTGAACCCGCTCAATAGCATGTTGGTATAACTCAGTGGCGGATCAAGGGTTTTGGTGAAGGGGAGCAGTGGAATAGATCAGGGACATTTTTTTATATCTTCCCGCTGAGTGATTTTTAATGTATAAATATATCATATTTCGCTTCATATTGCTAGCTTTTATTATGGAATATGACAAAGTTATCCCGAAAAATTTTATTTATCCGGAAACAAATAAAAACTTTTTTTCTGAGATAAATTGTAGAAATAATGCTATAAAAAATAAAATATATTCCCTTGAGAGAAAGGGAGCAAGCACTGTCTGGATCCGCCACTGACATAGTTTGCATAAGTTGTATCTTTGATACTAAATATTTCCATATGGAATTCAGTAAGAGACAATGGACACGTCTTCATGATCTCAAAGTGTAAAGAAACTTATTTCTAAACTACGACGATCAAAATCTGTACAGAATAAGGCTTGTATCATCATGCCAAAAATCATCAGATTTGGTGCAGAGGTCTTTCCGTGATGTGGCAAGAAGCTCACGTGTTTTCATTTCATTAAATAAATTGCTTATTTCCTTGATGTTTTTATGTTATATAATAATATTCGGTTTACTTATAACGATGCTGTGAAGCTGATGGGGATATGAAACGTAGAGGCTCAGTTCCTCTCAGCCCCTCCTGAGTCTATTTCATCTTTGCGAAAGGATCATAACAAAGGACCCCGTACAATTTTTATGGGAAGTGTCCCTCGGTGAAATTGGCTGAAACTAGAGAATGGTATGGCTCTAGACCTTCTGATCAAAGGTTCTCATGGACGCGTAGCGCTAAAATGACTAGTTTGCTAGTTACTGCTATTTCAATTTGGTATATCAACCATTCTTCGATATTAAGAGCTTCGCACTCGCAGTTCACACACCCAAATCCTAAGGTGTTCTGCAACCAAACAAAACCCAACATCGTTGCAGGCTAGTATTTATTTTAGGATAAAGAAGTCTGTGTTATAAGTGGTGTTCATAAGTGTGTGAGGTGATTTGATGTGGTAAATGTATATATATACATATATATATTAATATATAGAAATAGATGAAAGTAACAATGGAATATTGTATTGTCACCCAACTAACGTCGCTGTGCAAAATTTCATCATGTATGACGTCGGGAAATGAGTTAAATTAACATTGTAAGATTTGAGGACACCACGAACCATTATTGTGAACTAAAGAAAAGAATGTAAAAATTGAAATAGCTGTAACTAGAAAAACTAGTTATTTTAGCGTTACGCGTCCATGATCAGTAGGTCTAGGGCCATAATATTCTCGAGTTTCAGCCAATTTAACCGAGGGTCACGTCTCATAAAAATTGTGCAGAGTCCATATAGAACTTACACTTTGTTGTGTGAAAGTGAGTGTGAAATTAATATTAAACGTAAGTAATATTTGTGTTCTTGGAGACAATTAAAAATAAAATTAGAAACAAAATCTGATACGCTACAGAAAAATCGTTTATATTACCAACAATATTATGACAATAAAATTATAAATAAATGTCATGCTTCATACTTACATTTTCCGCTCGTCATGGAGTTCACAATAACAATGATCACTTAAACAACGATTAAAAATCCCACTTAAGTCTGAATTATAGCGCAGAAAACATGATAAAAACAGCAAATAGCAAAAATTATGAAAATGTTTTCGTGTAATTCGACATGTTGATTCAAGTTTACAAAACTGAAACACAATGTAACACACACATACACAGATTGTCAACGTTTAAACCGTCACACAGTCAGTGCATAATAACTCTGTGGAAATTAACAGCTGTTGTACAGCACTGCAGACTTGAAGGTTACAATTACTTCCAACAGAACAGCAGTAGTCAGTGACTTGCTTAGTTTTTTTTTTCGGGAGGCGAAGAGGAAGGGGATTGTTATCTCTGAGCCAGTGGTTTAACGCCACCTCATGCGTAGACTACGATTCAGTATACAGAGATCAGCTCGCGTGTCAATCAATGGAATTTCAACTGTTTTTTTTTTTTCATTCCATGAGAAGACGTGGCTTTTTCAAGGAAGATAATTCAGGATTTATGTTCATTAAAGATAAACTAAATCCCTTTGTGTTGCAAATCTTAATTGACCAGCGTTTCAAACAATACATCAATTCATCATTATACATGATATCTGTGTCATTTAATGTAGTAAATGAACTTTAAAAATTCATTTTTTTAAAAGAAAAAGTTTAACGCGTATTTGAAATAATGAAGTTGGTTCTGTACTCCATCGATCGACATGTTATAGTTCATTAAACAAAACGACCAACATAAGTCTGTCTCTGAGTCTGACACAAATCTTATACCAAATGGAGCTCAAAGTCTGATAGCTCATTGAACAAAGATGACTTCATACCAAACGGACGTTGGTATAGCGTTGACTTTTGAATTCGGGAGGTTTTTAGTTCGATACCAGCGACCAATGCCGGATCTAGAAATTTTCCTACGGGGGGCAAAGTTAAATTTTGCCGCCCTTTCCACCGCTCTTTTGCCGCCCTTACCAGGTTTTTGTTTTTCTAGCCAAACAACACAACCAGCCGACGCGACAGCCACAAGCCCACAACATTGTCTCGCAACACGTAGTGTACTTTTGTTATCTTCTCTGGAGCGTGGCATCGCTATTACTTACTCTAGTAAGGCAGTACGCCTGCCCATCTGACTTGTAGCGTGGTTTTGAATTTTAGAGATGATTGTATGTAATAACATAAAAAAATGTCTTACAGCGCCGGTATTGAAATTTTGAACACGTTTTGGTCAATTTCAGTTTAATATGCGATTTTACTTACTTCTTTTACGAGCTTTTATTTTTTATATTTAGCTGTTTACCGCCCCTAAACCTGCAGCCTGGGGCGCTTGCCCCCTTTTGCCCCCACCCCCTCTCTTAGATCCGGCACTGCCAGCGACCGAACACTCTCGTACAAGCTGTATAACATTGAAAATGCAAGAACAAGCCAAAAGGAGCATTTATTCATACATAGTAACAACAATATTCTTGTTAAAAAAAACATCATCTGGACTGAACTCGAACCCTGAATTTCCGGTCAGTGATCCGACGGTCTACCACCTAATCCAGTAGGGTAACTGCAAGGAAACGCTTTCGAGAGTATTTGAAGCCCACTCCTGTTCGTCGTTGAACACGTGACGTTAAGATGACGTTACTTCCGGGTGCATTTACTCTCTCGAGACTCTCCTGACCTTCCGCTTCCTTCTTCATCTAACTAATCTTCCATCAACTTTCTAAATCCTATGCTTCTCTTTCCTCTAATCCTATAGATTTCATGTCTATAATGAGGCTCTTCTCTTTACCGAGCCGCCGTAGCTAAGTGGTAGAGCGTTGGCGTAGCCTTCGGGAGGCCGTGGGTTCGATCCCAGTAGACAACCATCCTGGGTGACATTTCTCCAGGGTTTTTCCTGTCACACCAGGCAAATGCCGGGATGTCACCTTAAACATAGATTCTGGTGAACACTTTCCCGAATCCTTTCCCCTTCCTATCCCGGTCTGAGCCTTAGATGCCTAAAAGTCATAAATAAAATTCAAATTCCCCTTGTCTTCCCTATTCTCCTCAATACTACCGTATAACCAGTCTTGGGGAAGTTCCTAAGAAATGGAACTCGTTCAGAGTTCAGTTCCTTATTATCTGAGAGGTGCCTTGGATTTCAGTTCAAAGTTTTGAGCTGGAAGAGTAATATTATATAAAATTTTGTAATGAGATCAGAATCTCCAATAGAGTCGAATCCTTGCCAATTACGAGATTTCATTAAACGTGAAACACGTCATCTTGGTACTACATTCCGGGTCACTAAAGAATCACCCCTAGAGGTAAAATCGAAAATTTTTCTTTGAACCAGTATGCCCTCTTTTTATGGAATTATTTGAGAATTGTACATACCGTACGTAGTATAACAGGTTTTTATATTATACTGACACTAGCAAAGAAAGTAACAATGAAAGAAAGCGGTCAATTGAGTAAATTATTAATCTTCATTACCGTTATCGCCTGCCAGTATTATTACTGATTGTTTCATCTGATTGCGATTGTTTGCTTCTTTTCGTTCGTTTGTGCGTGTAAAGCTCAATTGTTATTGTACATTGGTTAGGGATTGGTTTCCTTATACAGACAGAAATCGCCCTTTCGCTTCAGTGTACTGGAGTTTTGCTCACAGGACATTGATCATAATAGGCAGAAAGCAGGGTGTTAACAGATCTCAGTCCAAGAAAGCAAGGAAGGGCACTTCGAGGATCATGCGACCAAGAAAGAAATTGTACGAGGACTATATATTCATCCAAAAACTGTTACAAATATTGTTCCGCGGAATGCAGAGATTGGAAGCACAGACCGTAGAAAAGGCAGTGGAACGGGTTACAACACCTAGGGATGATAAAAAAAATGAAGCAATTAGACATGAGGTGCATACGCATAGACTGTCTACCCGCAGACTAGTTGACGTTTGGAGCAGTGAAATCGGAAAACAGGTATTGGAACGAACCGTGAGAAGAAGGTGTGCAGAGATAAAACTGAAGAAACCCAAAGAAAAACACATCTAAACAAGCAACACAAGCGCGCTCGTCGGAAATTTATTGAAATGTACGGGAGTTGAGTGAAGAAGACTGACAACATGTAATGTTCAATGACGAAAATAAGTTTTGTGTATTACGGGAATGACAGTGGTTTGAAATGTGGATAGAGGACGGTGAAGAACTGGCGTTACAAATACGTGATGATCTGTGGATGCTTTTCTGCAAGAGAAGTTGGCAGGCTGAAAGTTCTGACTACATATTGGCAGGCTGAAAGTGAAGCAGGATGGCTACATATTCATTTTGAACAATGAATTAAGGACATCGGCAGCAGATCATTTTTCTCAAGTGAATCTGGATTATTGGATCTTTCAGGAAGACAACTTTACATGCCATACAGCGAAACGAGTCAAAGAGTTGAAAGAAATGGAAAGAATTCGAACCTTATTTTTGTCATCAAATTCACCAGACATGAATCCCATTGATCTGTGGCACATAATGACAATGTGCCTCCTGCTGTAATCGCCGAGAGCGCATTTAGGCAGTAGTTAACATCTGGTACAGAGAAACTGACTGTGAAACATATTCCCCTCTTATTGCTAGCATGCCTCGTCGACTTGAAGAATTACGAATTGCGAAAGGTGGACATACGAATTAAAGTACTAAATTGTGCAAAAAATGTGAATTCGTACATTATTGTACTGTAATTAGGTTTCTTGATACAGTATTTTTTTGTTTCTCTTATTTGTTAAAGTCCATGTTCTGTATGTACATTTGCAAAGTGTGCTATAACAAAATATCAACAAAGTATACTTAATACACAATTCACGTAATTTGGGTCACAATAGTAATAATGTGCAAAAATGTAAAAACTCCCTCCTTCATATACGTAGTATGTACTTCGAAATATCAGGCATTAATTATTGTAAATATTGTGATAATTTATACGACAATGCATAGTTAAATTACCAATGGAGGAATTATATATGACCATGCTATATAGTTACAACTATATATATATATATATATATATATATATATATATATATATATGTATGTATGTATGTATTGTTATAAATTGAACTAGGGTACCATACTGTATTGTTGTAGTAACTATACATATATAACAATGACATTGACCTAGGGTACCATACAGTATTGTTGTGGTAAACTGGTAACAACTATATATATAGTTATAACGGCAATACGACATTGTACGATATAACAATATTTGGTTACCACAACAATAGAGTATGGTACCCTAGGTCAATTTCTAACAATATATCTAATTGTCGTAACTATATAGTATGGTAAAACATAATTCCCTCATTGGTAATTCAACTATGCATTGTTGTATAATTAGCTGTAATGCTAACAAAATATGTTGCTAATTTAACTTGAAACAGGAATTTTAGCATAAAATATTGTTCACAGTACTGTAATTGACAATATACCAACTCATGTTTATTGTCATAATATCAATACAGGATTAACGAGTCTTGTATTGTATTTGCAACCCATAGTATTGCTGTCTCAAATTCAACGATGATAAATAGGATTTTAAGGTTACTCTAACCATATTATTTTATTGGTACGATATTTTATTGATGTTGTGACCATATGTATTTGGCTCCAAGATCATCTTATGTAAGTGACGTACACATTGTGATCATATGTCTCAATTAGTGGGCCATTCATAAACAACAACATGCTATATTTAACACTCACCTTTAAAATTTTTAAGTAAGGATGTAAATTCCCAAGATATTCACTTATCCTCGTCATCGTAAGATACTTCTCACACCATTTTGTACTTCCTCTCGATTCGAACAAAGATTGCTTTAAGCCACCCAAACACTAAGTGTCCCACGTATCAGTACAGTTCTGGTATCTATACATCTTTCATTTTCTGCGCATGTGCATCCAAAAACCATTCAGTATTATTCGAACAGCAATAAATATATTGTCCAACTTGTAGGTCAGGAAGGGATATTGTTCAATCAGCCACACATATGGTTTTCCCAGCTATATAAAATTTAGCAATGATTGTTTAGGAACTACAACTATACAACAATACTGGATATAGGCAAATTAGCACAAGGGTATCGTTACCGTAGCACAATGACTATAAAATTTAACAATACAGTTTAGCAATGCAAATATAGCTAAGTTTTACTAGGGCTTTTTTTCTGTGTGTAAGTCAAACCAGGAGCCAGAGAACCAGAGCAGGTATATCTCGATCTGGTTATGAAAGATGGATAATGGATTTCATAAAAAAAACTTACGCTGAACTTAACCATAGCTTAATGGCATGGATAAAAAATCAACAAGGTTAAAGTACGTATAGTTTTCAAGTGTATTTGCTCTCAATCAATATAAGAGAGGAAGAAGATAATGGAAGAATACAATATTATATTTAAATGAACTTGTCCGAACGTAATTTATGTCAACTAATTTTACGTGATATCAATGATGTTGATTAAATATGTTTAACCTAATCTAATTTATCGGAATCTAAAGTTAAAAGTGTTGTTAATCTAACCTAATGAATTGTAGTCGTATAAATTTCGAATTCTTGTTGGATTCTGAAGTGTAATACATGGAATGTATACTTGTATTTCCTTATGTATGAGTAGGTAGTTTTATTTTAAAAAGGGACTGATTGTTGGGAATGTTGAACACATTCAGTTTATTAGCCTATGGTTTAAATACCTTTGGGAGTATCAACATATATTGACTTCGCTTGATTTGGAATATTAGTATAATTTGTCTTTGTATATGGAATCAATATTAAATACAGATAATTAGGTGACCTAATTTGGAAATTTGGGGTCACTCAGCTTGGTTTTAGGAAACCATTTATTAATAGTACCCGTAAGAGAAGAATGGTGTATGGTCATGCTAAGAGTATTATTGGCTAAGAGTATGCAATCACGTGTCATAACATTGTTTTCCCCCGTTGCAAATATATTTTATACTGAAATATTTTCCAAAATAAAATTCATATAGGCTAGATATATATATATACGCGCGCATAATAAGTGTTTTCAGATTACAGAAAAAGGAACGATTTTGGCTACATGTTCCTCTTAAAAGGGAACTTTTTCTCGCTCCTCCTGCAAAGGAACTTGAATCCGTTCCCTTGCACAAACGGTCAGAACGCTCACCTATCAGAACGACCACTCGTAAAAATGGCAACAACGCTCACCAAGAGGATCAGAATGCACAAATATACAAACGGTGAGAACGCCCACTTGTTAAACCGGTCAGAACGCTCACCAGCCATAACTTTAGGCGGTAAGTTAAACAGTGATTTTTCAGAAACGGTTAGACAGTAGCCGTTACATCAAAATACCTGTTAAAAATGACAAATTAAATCACAGGTTAAAATATCCCTTATTCTCAACTTTAAAGAAACAGTATAAAAATAACAATAAAATATAGATCAACTTATTTACCTGTAGCCTATTATGTATGCAGTATCATCTGGGTAATATGAGTTAGTTTTTGATCGTGGTATCTTCTTGAAAAGCTAATTTAGTGAAAGAATCTTAACATGATGTTTAAATGCTAGAACTGTGTGATGAGATCGAATGCATTTACAAGAATGTTACGTACATGAAGGCGCAGAATAAATCATTCGTCCTTGTGTTTCCAGTAACATTCTTAATTGATCGCTTGGCTGAGTGCAGTTCTTGGCAGAATGAGGTCCAATTTTAAAGTGTAGATTAAGATTTTTCTTGCAACTTACCCGAGATAATTTCAAGAAAGAAGTTTCCGAAACGTATAATTTGAACCACTCTATCAAATCCCTAGTCCGTTTTTCTTCTTACGCCTTCCAGGTATAATAATTCACAGCCATATTCAATCCACTACTGGATGAGAACTCTTCCGGAGGGAGGAGTTGGTCTACTGCTCTTAAACTAAACAGACGACGGGAGACGTGTTGGGAGAGGAGAACCGAAGCTCTCATCTGTGGTCGTCACCACTGTATTTTATTCACAACAGCTCCCCAATTGCATCACAATGCTGGGTGAAACCCCTTGGCAGAGCGAGAAATCGAACCCGGGATCCCAAAATAAGTAGTCAGCGGCGGCAACCACTAGACCAGCGGGTCGGTCGCCTTCCAGATAATACTGTTTGTTATATAATTATGATACACACACATAACAAGCTACAGATAAATAATAGTGTTTTTTTTAGACCGCTTCTTTAAAGTTGAGAATAAATAGATCCAGTTCTAAAGGAATATTTTAACCTGTTATTTAATTTGTTATTTAAAAGTTATTTTGATGTAACGGTTACTGTTATAACCGTTTCTGAAAAGTAACTATTTAGCCTAACTGTAGTTATGGCTCGTGGGCGTTCTGACCGGTTTAATAAGTGGCGTTCTGGTGGTTAATAAGTGGGCGTTTTGATCGATACTGTATTTGTGCATTCTGATACTTTTAGTGAGCGTTGTTGCCATTTTTACGAGTGGGCGTTCTGTCCGGTGGACATTCTGACCGTTTCTGCATTTGGGCGTTTTGCCGTTTGGTGGGTGGGCCTTTAGACCGTTTTGGTGGGCGTTCCGACCGTTTGTGGAAGTGAGCGTTCTGACTGGCACCCATCTTCTCCATTCCTTGCCATAAACATATTATTTTTTTCAAAGAAATTTTCCTATCTTTTTTCTTTAATTATCGTCCACGTCACTTTAGAGACTTTGTTATACTTACAAAATTTCTGGGAGAGAGAATGTAAATTGGCTTTTAGACACCACTACTAAGCGTCGAATTTTGATTTTGAAAAGCACCAATCACCAGGTTTTGGAACGAAAACACAAACATGGTTATAAAGAAGAAAACGGGATCTAAACAACAAAACTAAAATTCTGTTAACAAAAATCATCAAAACAGGTTTTGAACAGTAAATAAAAACACGGTTTTAAAAGAAAACCAAACCAAAATTATTACTTAAGATTTCGATTGTTTAATATTTTCGATTCTTGTTTCTAAAGGAAAGTCTTATCAATTCCTAATTTTATTTTAAAATTGTTTTTTTTTATATTTATTTTCAATGTTGAACTTCCGTTTTTGATTAACAACCATGTTCGGTTTCAATTTAGCAAACGTATTGTTGTTTGACAAACCACTCTTATCAATTTGATTTCTGTTACCCATCGGTTTTACAGTTTACGGTTTCCCACTTCAATGTTTGCTCGAAACTAGGTTGTCAGTCATTTCTTCAAGGTTTGTTTTCTTACCATAGGGTCCAATTAAGTTTCCTATCAATCCTTTGATTTAGTTCAAACAACAGTTTTAGTTACTCTCAATAGCTAGTAACTTTGTATTGTAAAAACATTGCTTAAATTTCAATAGTTCATCCCTATGAAATCATCACTAGCAAATGGGAAGTAGGTCCCCATTCAGTCATGTTTAATGCACCCGAATTAAGTGCAATCTTATCCGCTAATTTTGGGTGTCTAAAAGAAGAAAAACGAATTTTGATCGAACAAACGAAAATATTGGTCTGAACAAAAACCGAATTTGAAAGAAAATCCAACAACTTCGCCACATGTTACTTGTATTGGTCAACAGATATGGCGTAATTAACTTTCAACCTTTGACCCTGTGGTATAGCAAATCTGTTTACACCCTCCCACAGCTCACAACAGTGCACTTCCATCTTTTTTATTCCCCATCAAATCTTGGCGCTCCCCTGCATTTGTGACAGTCTGTGGGTCTATATTAAACACTACCGTACCCTGACGTCACACGAAGACTGCGCAAACACCTAAAAAATTGCAGTATCCAATGTTTCCTTACCCACCAAATTTTCCTGACTTATCTCCACTACTTCTACCATCTGAACCAATTCTCGGGAGATATGATGCCCACTAAAGACGTTTGTAGTGGTGGTGACTCATTTTAGATCACGCAAGCGTGGTCTATGTTTCGGAAATTAGTAGAGGTGTGTGAAATAATGTGCTCTTTATGTATAAGATGCATTTGATCTATGTAAAAACTATTGTTTTACTCTCTAAACCTGTCTCTGCCCACATAGCAGAGTACATCCCTGGGACGTCCCATTTAGATCCCATTGACGTCAGATTTCTCAAGCTCCCATAGCGATGTCCTAAGGACGTCCGTGGGATAACTCTGTTGGCAATACAAACAGTTCATCCCGTATGGATGTCCCCCGGAAAGCCGTGCGGGATTACTTACCTGGAATTTCTATAAATTAAATCGACCTTACTATTATTATTATTTAATTAATTATAACTATACGAAGGATATGCCTTCGTATAGTTATACGAAGGATTAATTATAACTATACGTCCGATGGATGTAAACGGGACTTAAACAGGACGTCCCGATATCCTGCCAGGAGATCCGTCAGATATTCCTGGGACGACATTTTGCTATGTGGGTGTGGTCTAATTAGCAGTACCATAATGTAATCAAATCCAATCTTATCTAAGATTGTCAATCATAATGAAGGGGCCCTGAGATCTACACTTTTCCAGTTAGAAGAAGTCTGTGGGTGCAGAGCGAATTGAATTGATTGAGTTGTTTTAGTATTCTTGTTAACATCTGAAGATGACATACCTCATTTACCCATCTTTATCACACCAACCCAACACTAAGAAACTTTACTAGCCGAAGGGACAACACATGCCTACAACTGGAATAAATCTAAATGATCTCGAAGTAGAAATAAATTTTCTATTCTATTTCTGTAAAGGCTAAAGTCAGAATATTTAATGACTTGTACTTCAGGTAATAAAAACCTAACCTATGTGAAATCAGAAGACTAACCAACTTGGCAGAAATAGCAGGTACTTATTACAGTTCTTATAGAGACGGCAAAAGAAATGGAATGATGGAGTTTGAAAAGAAGGTATTTATATTCCATCAACTGAGAATCATATTAAACATTTGATTGAAGAAAGTAAATTAAATGCATTTAACTGCACTAACCTATTAAATAGCTTGCTCACACTTAAGCCTTGTAAGCACAGAATCTTTGTATTCAATAATTTTAATTTGAAAATGATAAAGGAGTCGCCTTAAATTATAAAGTTTATTACAAATAGAAACAACAAATACAGGTGGTAAAATGCTGTCAGTCTGCTAACTGAAGATGGAGCAACCGAGGGTGCTGGTTGTTGACCAGATATGAAGTTGGAAGTTTTGGAACATTCTAAATGTTTGTCCAATACTTCTGTTATCCAATCTACATAATATCCGACATATGTGAAGTCAACTGGAGTATCTGGTTTGTCGCACGGATTATGATCAAATGCAACAGTTCCTACTAAAGTACTGCCACACACTATAGCGCCAACCGCATTTGGTTGACACAATTCTTTATTCTCTTTTGAATGATGAAACAAAGCACACAACTTTTCTTCTTGATCACTGATATGGAGTAATGCTTCATTGCAGAAAGTGATGCGTACTTTACGTTGCAGGACAGTACCAGAAAGTTTTGGAGGATCAGTGTTCTTCCACACAATACTATAACATATCCGGCTCGAGAAGTTAATGAATTTTATGAAGTTCTTGTCAGGAAGCTGTGCTTGAAATACAGAAGGAAATTCAAAACTTGACGCAAGTTGAACAAGGGCAATGTCATGTTTGTATTCGGATGAAGTAGCTGAAAAATTTGGAAACACATGTACGGCAGAGACAGATGTTATTTGGGATGTTGTTTTTGTTGAGCTTTCCATAGGTATTCCGCCTATAACAAAGATCAAAGATGGATCGAAGAGCTTTTCGGTTTCGTTACTCACAACACAATGTGCAGAAGTTATTACCCAACAATTATTAATAACCGTGGCTCCACAATGAACAGCATTTCGCTTCAAATCGAAGATGTTCAATATATGTACAAAAAAGTTACTTGTAAATTCTAGTTTCGTTTGTTGATCATCTCCCCATCCATATGTCTCAATTAATAGGTAACTAAATGTAAATACAATACTAATTATCTGACCCAGAATCATGTTGTACGAGTGCAAGTACGAATACACGATTATGCACAGTGTAAAAATGAATACGGCTTTCTTTCTTCTTCAAACGCACATCTTATTTTATTATTTCTCGTGGATAACTGTAAAAGTCTTCTTTGCGATTCAAAAGCATAACTTTTACGAGTGCTTTTTTCTTCCTTAGAGTACAGAACAGAATAGAAATATTTTATGACGTCACATGAAACCAAATTTACTGTACAACAGAAGCCATATTGTGTGGTCCAGTTAGAGTCCTTCTATACTGAGATCTATGCCTCAGCCAGTAATCTTTTCGAAACTCACGTTTTTGTTGTGTGACTACAATGTACAGCACAACACATCTGGGACATTTTCAAGCACTTTCCAATTGTCAATTCGCTGCGAAATAGCTGCTTTTTTTCGAGCAACAATAGACATTTTGGAGGTTTCATCTGATATGCGCACAATTAGAATGCAAAACTCGGTATAGAAGGCCTCTAAATATGGGGCCATCAATGTGGTGGAAACATCTTGTCTCTTCCGTCTCGGCTTCACTTCCCTCGCCCATAAAGCAGTGTCAAGCTCCCTCTATTCTATTCTATCTCTATGTTTTCTTCCTTTCTTTCTTTCCTGTGGACTTGAGAAAAAGGTCCATATCACAGAACAGAGGACAATCATCTAGGGCAGGAGTTTTAATTATTTTTTCCTGAGGCCTGTTTCACGAAAGTACTTGTCAAGTTTTCACTTGTCAGTTTGCATTTTCGGATGACTGTCTCAAGACCGCTAACTTCCAGCCACGAACCCTTGTTATCATTCAGTCACTTTTCTATCATTTTGTGCAAGGAGTGTCATTATATTAGAAAATATTCAATTGTTAGTGAACTTTTAACACCCAAAATTAGGCAACCAAACGACAATACACATAAAGATTATGGCGGAAGGTTAACGGTCTTGAAATAGTCCACTAGAATTTGAAAAGTGCCATATCGATGTCGACATGGACCTCAGGTAGAATAGCAAACATTTTACCCACCTTAGGCAGTTTGGGACAACGATGTGGCCCTCACATCGTTCCCAACCTAACTAACTAACTACCCTAATAGCATCCGACATCCATGGGACGTTCTGAATAGGTCCCATTGATGTTACAATGTCGCACGGGATATTGGAACATACCCAGGATATCCGTGGGAAATCCTACCTGGATAATCCCGGTTTTGTGAATAGAGGGGTATTCTGGTGATATCCTGGCAGGATGATCCCGAATGTAGTTGTATTGCGATATTCTGATAATATCCTGAAGTAATTTATAACACTCGCAAACAGTCGATTGTTTCACGCAAGCACGCTTCACGTTTGGCAATTGTTTACTGCCTGTTTGTTCTAGACGGTTATTGCACCATTACTTCGAACTAACATAATTGAGTTACTGCGCATAGTTTAGAGGTAAGCATATGTCAGTTCATATTGTTAAGTGCATGCAGATGTTTTAAGATAGCTAGGATATGGTGTATTTATTAATTTCGCGTAAGTGAGCGCGCCAAGCTGTAACTGTTATTACCTTATGCTTTTGACCATGTTGTCATGCTGACCTAACATTAAATGAAGGAAAAATACTTTAAGTAAAAGCGAGAAAATTTTGCTGTTGCAACCTACACGGAAAGGTCAAGACACCTGCCGCGCCCAGCGTTTTTGACGGTGGGACGTTTGGGAATTGCGTAGTATTAAAAAATCCAGTCTGAATGTGCTTTTAGTTTAAGGTGGTTAGGTATCTTTGTCTCAGGCCGAATGGATGATGATAGATCGATATTTAGTAGGTGGTGGAAACTTAAGGGATCAGAAAGGAAAATTTATATCTTCTTAGTCATTTAACATGCACCTCTAGAGCAAGAGTGTAGATAACTGGTCCACCCTAAGCTGATGCACGAAGAACGTTTCGTTTATGACAGCCGATGAACAAGAAGGTTGTAAAAGTCAGTGTGTAGGTAGCCGGAGAGAAATTTCGTAAGTTCGAAATATCCCACAATCCCATATGATTATTACGAACCACTATACAATTCGCATTCGTGGGTTCGCGCCCGCCGGCCACCCATCCTACTGCCTGATGAGGTTTTTCCAGGGGTTTCCCGTTAGTCACTCCAGGCAAACGCCGAGATGGTACCTACTAACAGGCTCTGGCTGAATACCTTGCAACACCTCCCGAGCTGAGCCTGAGATGACTAAAAGCCATAAAGAAATTTAAAAAAAACACTACGCATATTTCAAATAGCTGGTTGGCATGTTTTGTTTGTCACGTTGTGCAAGTAGTAAATTTGTTTGCTACTCCATTAATGAAAAACCACTTAGGCCTAATTATTCTAACTAACGTACAATCAGCAATAAATATCTACCCTTTCGTGTGCGAGTTTTCGGGTTACAGATAGTGGAACTGGGCTTCAGAATTGTGGAAATCACGTCATTTGTTCGTTCGTTCAAATTAATGCATTACGCACACATGCATTTTAAGTTTTTTTTCTACTTTCCACACTACTATTATATCCATTGCATAAATGCACAACCCCAATATTTTTGTTAGCTTTGTCTACGATTTATGTCAAACTATTTATTTTTCCATGAATATGAACTATTTATTTTACCTTTTCATGCACCCACTACAGCTAGTTAGGTAGTCTGTGACAGGATGGAGAAGTCAGGTTAGATTTTTTCATCATTACGTAGACTTTCTGCTGTATAGGCTGTTGTACGTTGCTATCCCATTTACGCGACAATCAAATTGCACGACCGTGATATTTACGTTCACTTTGTCTCCGATTTATGGAAAATAATTTTGTTCCGAACGTTATGCACTCATTACAACCGATAAGGTTAGCGTATGACTTAGAAAAGACCGGTTAGACTATTTTTTTTCTCTTGTTAAGATGGGTTAAATTATGTTATGCCTAATTTCTAACTTCTTGTGTAAAATTATTAGTCAAATTGCGGTTATTAGGTTACCAGTTCCGGTTCACTGCTACAAGTACAAGTGATTCTACTCTGTGACATTACTTCTAACATTCAGTTCACAGCTATTTGGAGTAGTGAATCGGAACGGTGAAGACTGTATCAATTAATCTGCATTTGTTCCAAGATTTCACGCCAATGTGAATTTGAAATCGGTGTGTGGATGGAAACGAAGAGTAGTTCTATAAACATCGTTTGTTTAAACTATAGTACGTGAAAAAAAAAACATGCGACCGGTACTCTGATTTATTGGCAGGAAGGAGAGTAAACTATTTTCAGTTTCATGTGACGCACTTAAAGGTTCATTTGTTATCAACGCTATATTTAAATTGAATTTATTTATAGCCTTTTAGCACCTTTGGCTCAGGCCGGGATTGGGTAAGGTTAGGATGAGCAAGGTATCGGTCAGGGTCTTTCTTAAGGTACCATCCCGGCATTTGCATTGTGAAACTGTGTACGATATGTTGTGAATTCATGTGGGAAGGAGTGAGTATTATTATAAGCAATTGAGTCACGTCATCAAACATTGCTTCATTGCACTTCCTTCAGGGTCAATCCATATCAAATAAGCTAATTTCATTTTAAATGGTTGCTGACAAAATTTATTTACTTTTATTTTTTTTACCGAAGTTTGTACTACATTCAGGGTATTGCAAACAGGCATTCAATAATTTGTTAGATGCTCAGTTTTTTTGGGAGCGGCCATTTTGAATAGGCGCGTCAGTGTGTTTTGCACTTTTCAGAGGTTTGCGTTAAACTCTCTCTCTATATATTTTTTTTAAATATATTGAGTTCAAACAAAAACAATATCAAAGATAATGCAATGTACAACATCTTATGTTCTGTGCACATTTGACCTTTACTTTATTACTTCGGAACAAAAATGACTTTGAATATTGATGTTTGAATAATCAAAATCTTAATTTTTGATTATCTTAAAAGAAATAACTGAGACTAACCTTCAATTTTTTGTCTGGATACAGGCTATATGGTATACAACTTCCCAAAATAGTTTCAGATCTGAGAACAGGATCTCAGATCTAACATATCCTTTATTTTTTGTCGGTTTGTCAACATTGCGATTTTTCTAAAATCGGGCATTTTCAACATCGAATATCTCAAAAGGGACAAACTTCAAAAATTCCAAATTTGGACAAAAAAAAAGGCGATAGTTGTGTAGTAACAAGTGGTAAAACTTTCATAACTCAGACTTTATTAGTTTTTGAGTTATTTTTTCCAAAGACGTGAAACACGTGATTGTGTCAAGAATTAATAAAAATTAAAACAACAATAAAAAACTGTTATTTGAATTTTGTACAATCCGCAATCGCTTTTCGAGAGCTCATTGGAGCTGGAATTGTTGTTTGGCCTCTCATGCTGACGGACCTGCTCTGCTTTTAATTAATAACCTGCCAGTGCCGCTGGTAGGGTGTGAGGATCACCCAGAACCAAGCAACGAGAACACTGACTGCATGGTGCTGGGGTGTCCTGGGTCTGAGTGACGGGCTTTCACCGTCTCCGTGTTAGTCATTTTCAGGAGTCATAGTTGGATGTTGTGCAATTCAACAATATATAACTATAACTCCTGAAAATGACTAACACGGAGACGGTGAAAACTCACGGGGTCACTTAAACCCAGGGAACCCCAGCACCATAGAGGACTTTTACATCTTTGTTAAGTAATAAAAGGAAGGGCAAAGGCTGACACCACCTTCCCCCTCGGGATGTCCAGCTTGTGATATTCATGCGACATCCCTTAATATCCGCCGGACGTCCCATCGCGATGGCCACATGACATTTCACGGACATTCCATGGAGGTCCCGCGGGACGTCCCATGGGATATCCATAAAGCGGACATTCAACCATCTGATCAACACGTATAGGGCGTGCTGTGGATATAGTAGGATGTCGCATGGACGTCGCAAATATCCCGGCGGGACATTCCCTGGATATCCATATGATATTGAATGCTATTAGGGTAACTCTATGGCTTACGGAACTCGCAAGTTCATAGCCGCAGTAACACACGTTCGCCATTGAATTCTATCCTGGGCAACATGAAGCCAGTTTTCATCACGAACAACTACTTCTCGAAGATCTTTTCTAATATTGTACTCCCAACGATGTGTCGGCCTTCCCAATGGTCTCTTTCCATCCGAATTTCCAATCAGGATAGAATATTATAATCTTCGTTTTCCTCCCATCCGAGCTACATGGCCTGCCCACCTTAGTCGTCGCGATTTCATTATGCTCACAACATCTGGTGAATCGTACAGCCCTGGAGTTCTTCATTATGCAGTATCCTCCATTCCTCAGTCAACTCGTCCCGTTTGGGCCCTATATCTTTCTCAAAACCTTATTTTCAAACATTCGTAATTTTTGTTCATCTATCTGTTAGGGTCGTATTCCAACTTTCGCAACCGTAAAGTATTACCGGCAGAATAACCGTTCTGTATATTTTCAATTTCAACTTTCTTGATATTAATCACGATGTTAGAAGTTTCTGAACTGAATAGTAACATGCGTTGCCCGATACTAAGCGACTTTTCTATTTCTTCCGTGATCTCGTTTATGCTTGTTAAATATGCTCCCAAGTATTAAAATTGGTTCCCTTTCGCTATGACCTCATCCTTAATTATAATGTTTTTATTTTCTTCATTCCCTGTATTTCAGCTTATCATGTATTTTGTTTTATCTATGTTTACCTGTAAACCTATCTCATCACACGCTTCTACTAAGATATTGATGTTGGTTTCTAGTGCATCCATATCGTCCCCTATTAAATCTACATCATCTGCGTACACGAACAGTTGATTCAAACCATTCAATGTTAGCCCCTTTTTGTCCTCTTTAATTTTTAAAATTGCATATTCTAACGCAAAGTTGAACAGTAGTGGTGACAATGCATCACCTTGTTTTAATCCGATGCGAATCTCGAAGCTATCTAACATATTATTACCTATCCAGGGCCGTACTTTGCTTATGGGGTCACTGAGACACATCTTCACTAGTTAAACTTTTTTTTTTCGGAATTCCAAATCGTATCAGGCGACTGTATAACTTTTCCCTTTTGACAAAATCATATGCTTTCTTAAAATCAATGAATAGCTGGTGAACCGTCCCATTGTTTTCTCATTTCTTCTCCAAAATTTGTCTCAAGTCGAAAATCTGGCCCAACGTGGATCTATTTCTTCTAAATTCACATTAGTGATCTCCAATTATTTCATCTAAGTATACGCTTAGGCGAATTAGCAGGATATTGGGAGTAACGAGAATTCGGGTAATTATTACAGTCCGATTTATCGCATTTTTGTAAATTGGAACCATAATTGAGGTTTTCCATTCCTTTGGAAGCTCCTCATTTATCCATATAGCACTTATCTATCAATTTATGTATTTCCTTGATTAATGCCGTTCCTCCTGCTTTTATTAATTCGGCTGCAATATTTTCTATTCCTGGTGATTTGAAATTTTTCAAATTTATCGACTATTCGACCTCCATCTTTCTAGGTTCGGATATCCACAGTTCTGCGGTATAGATTTTAAATTCCTCTGTTTGTTCCCCGTTGTGTACCTTAAAAATTTTGTCGAAATAACATTTCCACACATCGACAATTTTAATCGGATTCCCCTGAAGATTTCCGCCTTCATTTCTCATCATCCCCAACCTCGGCTGGTAACCTTTTCTTAACGAGTTTACCCATTTTTATAGATCTCGTATTTTATTTGTCTTGCCGTTTTCCTCTGTCTCCTGAATCTTCTGAGTCAGATATTCTCGCTTTTTGGTTATGAACTCGCGTGTAGTATTTCGTTTCGCGTTACTGTAGTGGTTGGTATTTGCTTCGCTTTTATTACTTGGCCATCATTTCCTTGTTTATTTTAGTTCCTCATGAAGCTTAAGTAATTCTTCATGAGGCCAAGGTTTGTTTTACTGCTGTTTCTTCTCACCTACACGTTCCTTCGCTGCGCACTTCATTGTATCACGAATTGTCTCCCACATCGTGCTTACGCCAATTTCATATTAATATTATATTTATTCTCGACTCGAGTCGGCTGTGATTTCGAACCTATTTGAGAGTTCGAGTTGGTAATCTGCTTTTATGCTCGGATTATTTAATCATTTAACTTCAAATTTAAGTTGTTTTAATGATTGATCCCTTACTTTCTCTGTTCGCGATGCATATTTTTCCCTTACTTTTGTGAACACCAAATGATGGTCGGTGTCACCTTCCGCTCCTCTGTAAGACCTAACACCCATTATGTTGGTGTGTCTTCGTCTATCTATTAACACGTGATCAACCTGGTTCAGAGTTTTGCTATCCGTAGATACGCACATGTATTTGTTTTTTTGTTCGAAGTACGTGCTCTTTACCAGTAGATTTTTCGAAATCGCGAAAGTTATCACTTATCAGTCTCTCTGCACTGTTGTTGATATTTTCGTGAAGGCTGTGTTTGCCTATGGTAGGTCTATCTTTTTTTCTTCTTTCCCTATCTTTATGTTGAAATTACCCAACACAATTTTCGTATTGTAATTCGGTAATCGGACAAAAATTCTTTCCAGTTCCTGGTAAAATGTATCTTTGTCGTTATCATTAGCCACCTCGGTCGGAGCATAGACATTTATTAAAACCGTGTTGCTCCACCGAGTACGTATCGTAACGTACGATAGTCTTTCGTTCCCGAACTCTATATTCTGAACCGCCGGAAGGATACTGTTCTTAATGAGGAATCCTGTTTCGAAATTGTGTGACTGAGGTCCTTCGCTGTAGAAAGTGTATTTTTCCCTGTTGGATGCTATTCTGACTCTCCCACCGGACTTCTTGTATTGCTAATAGGTCCAACTCGTACCTCTCGGTCTCGCCTAGCGCCACCTGAAGAGCGCCCATTTTGTATAACGTTCGTACGTTCCACGTTCCGCTACAGATCCAGTGTCTTACTGACTGAACCAAACTGGCAGTGATAAGTAAATTCCAAAACAATAAACTATAGAGCAGGGGTCTTCAAATGACGGACTCCGGTCCAGATCCAGACCTCGAAGCCTTTTCACACATACATCCACTGTTTGAAACGAATGTTAATTTGAATTTAGTTATTCCATCTTTGTCTCAGGCCGAGTTGTTAAGATATCAAGAGTAATGTGTGAATGTAATATATATATACACATTTCTCTAGTTGAAATCATAAGAAAAAAGAAGTGTAGTGTGAATTCATGCTTACTTTCTTATTTTTTGTAATTATCCCGTACAATTATTCGAAGTAAGCAATAACCGCACTGTCTTACTACTTTGTTTGAATTTATTTGTGGCATTTAAACATCTATGACTCAGGAATCGGCCGGAGCCTAAGAATGTAACATCCCTCCATTAGCCTCATATGACTGAGGAAAACTCTTGGAAAAACCCTGGTCAGTATGACGTCCCGAATGTGAAACCAACAATCAACCAACTGAGGCTACGACTGATCGGTCTTACTGTCGTTCGTATTCGACTAAGGGGTCGTTTCAAGTATTACGTAAGCATACAAGAGGGAGAGTGTTCAAGCTTTTCTTATTTTCACTGATAAGGGGGAGGAGGATCAGAGCAACGGTTGCGCAAGATTCTCTATTAATATAAATTGAAAGAGGTTTATTTTTAAACTTACGAAATAACGATAATATATTTGACAAGTCGTCTCCAGTACCACAACGACATGGGGTCCGCATAGATCTATGAAGACCCAGATCGTCGTAGTCGATCAATACTGGCTCATTTTAACCCACTTGATGTGATATGAGCCCCACCAAGGACAAAATTTGTTTCCGACTTCATCCGGCAAAACCGTGAAAAGTTTTCAAAAAGACTGATTGCAGTGGTTAGTTTTTGTGCCCGACGCAAACTCACGATTTTCCGAGTGGGAGAAAATGTGAAGATCAATTCTCAGTACTTCCTGGAGAATGTCATGACTCATGAACCACATTTACGATGAAGCCATCTCTAGTTTGTTTGGTGCGAAGCATTGGCACCCCCAGGAATTTAGTCAGGGGCGGGGGCAAATTAAGAAACGACCAGATTCATTGTATATAAAATTATAGTGCTTTTTTATAATGGTATGCAATGGTACAGCGTATCGGCACCATTTTTGGTACTATTTTAATCTCGAAAAAATCTAGTTTATCATCATTTAACTTTTCCAATTAATAACAAATCGAAAATCGGTCTGAGCCATAGTTGCCTAAAGGCCTTAAAATAAATTCAAATTCAACATTTATCTTAAATATAAGTTCAAAACGAAAGATTATTTTGTCGTCTCAGAATTAGTCACCCTGACTGCCTAAGTTGAAAAAATTCAATGACCAATGCACATTCCTCATTTCATAGCGAGGGGAGCAAGTAAACCACCAAGGAATGAGGATCGTCAAAAACTGAAGCTGCGCCACACTTTTGCGTTAAAAAGCAGACAAGTCACCCTCGCCTACGCCTGGCAATCAGTGCAGGGTAGTCTACGCCTCTACGGTAATATTGTATTTTGATCTACTTTGCACTAGGAAGAATTTTCGGTAAGCTTTGGTTTACTTGGTTGTGTGGTGTTGTGCCACTTTCCCCTTTGTTATGCTGTGAATTTGCGTTGTTTGAGAAAACAACAATTCTAAGTGTGCTTCAACGAGTAATTGTGCATTGTATTGCAGTGTACCAATAATAAGTAAAATAAGTAGTTACTACGCCTGTGTGGTGTGACGCCACTCGATGCACGTAGCCATTTTTAGTATTTTGATCAGCTATGTTGTCCCTGGACTAAATTATATGAACTTCTATTCTGGTTATTTCAATGATAATGTGTACATACATGCAAAGAATTAGGTATATTTTTTAGCTGAACATTATCTAATGTATAAATCTTTTGGATACGTAATGCTTGCATATTCAAAGATTTAAGGCTCAATCCAAGTGGATTTTCCCGCCTTTTTCGTTTTACGTCAATTATTCAAACTTCAGTAGAGGAAAACAGAAATTAACTTTTACGGAACAAAGTTCGTTTTATCCTTCAATAATGAGTACAATTAGTTTTAATAAAATATTAACAGTAAACTCAGGATTGTGTGCAGATACTTTTGGGACAGGAAAATGTCCCAAAAGTGTCTGCACACAGTCCTGCAGTTACTACTAGCATTTAATTAAAACTAATTGTACTCATTATTGAAGGATAAAACGAACTTTGTTCCGTGAAAGTTAATTTCTGTTTTCCTCTGCTGAAGTTTGAATAATTGACGTAAAACGAAAAAGGCGGGGAAACCCACTTGGATTCAGCCTTAAGTCAAAATATTTATATTCAATCATATAAGCAGTATAAGTGTGCATATACAAAGGACACTTAACTACACGCATAGTTACATTTAAATATTTATTATAACTTGGGAACTATTATTGTTTCAGTGAAAATTAACAAACTTCGCCAAAGATGGGGTATATTGATATTTGATATTTACATTGATATTTACATGTTAATAAAAGTATATGCATGACTGCAGACGCGTAATATTGCTAATGATAACCTCAATAATGTCCTTTATCATTTAAATATTTATAAACACGCACGTTCTTTCAAGTGTCTTAACAAATTTACTTACATAACGAACTTTACTTACACGCCATATCTGAAGTTCCTCCGTGGGTGACAACGCAACTATGTATATTAACAAGAGTTTTTATGTGACTAATCACGAACCTTCATACATGGCACCCGAACGGGTTCCGTACTCTGACCAGTTCATCACTCACATGCTGCATAAGAAACATTCAAAAGTTGCACCAGGAGTCTGCTTACATATGTACAGTTCATTTTTTAATTTTTCAGGTATATTTATTATTTTTTCTTTTATATGCATACATATACGTATACACTCCTGTCGTAATTACAGCAAAATATGATGATAAAAGTTTATAACGATAAAATAAAGATGAACATAAGTTCCCCATACATGGATCACAGTACCACATATTTAGCCATCATAATTTACATTAGGGAACCCACTAAGCCTACGATCGATTAGAGACAACCCGAGCAACACCCCTCTTGATTGGATGTCGCTTTTCTTTTCTTCTCGGTGCTTTCGTCGATGTTGCCTTCTATGCCGGGTGGCCGCTGCTTGTGGCGTGGTTGAATTATTATTGTCCCCCTGGGTTGTAGTAGCATTCTCTACTGGAGATGGAGATTTTCGGGGTATCATCGGAACAGGGCCGTATTCATGGGCCCACTCATGCCTCATTTGGTATAGAATGTGAGCCTCTAGAGTGCGCAATAATGAGGCACACTCTTAGTGGGTCTTGCCCCGAAGAGGCGCAGGACACGATCAAAGGATATCCCAATGCTATTACTCATTATTCCTAATCATAATCCTTTTGAAGACAGTCTTTTGATCTTGCATGATTGTTCCTCTCACATGGGCAGAGTTATCCATAAATCCTTAAAACAGAACTACACTTGTCCTGCAGCGAAGTGTACATTTCCCTTGTACTGAGTCACAATACCTTTCCCGAAAAGTAAATTTTGCGTTAGTCCTTTAATCACCAGAAATTTATAGTATGTGTTCACATTATCGATCACCAGAGGTAAGGTCACTTCACCCTTGACTCCTATTTTTCGCGTTCCAGAAAAGTCTACCAAAAGAACATCTTTTTGGTGTTTGGTTTATAGACTAGTCACTATACTATTGACCATCTTCCACAAGGTCTCAGCATAAAGAGACTTCTGCTCCGCTGTCCAGGAGAATTACTACAGAGTGATATAGAATTTTGTCTATAATCTTACTCGTCCTAGTTCTACTATAAACATTTTTACACATTTCCGATTCACAGTCACTGTCTTCCTATCCAATCCTCGTTATTAATATATGTATAATTGGCTGGATTTCATTTGTGTTCTGGTTTTCACTAACATCATCCTCTCGTCGTTCAGATCTCGTTTGTCCGTCGTTCATAATCTCTGGGTCTCTCCAATTATCATCCTTCTCGTCGAACTCCAAGACCCTCGGAGTCGGTGATGTATTGGCTTTATGGTCATCTCTGGAACGTGAATCAGACCATTGATCTCTATTACTTCCTCTATTATCCGGATACGGATCATTTGGATCCTGCTCTTGCCTCATATCTTCCTCCGAAGACCTGCGTTCACTTCTCTCGGAATCAATATATCGAGAATGATTCTTGTTGCCATTATATTATCCTTCGTACGATCCTCTCCTCTGCTTCTAGCTCTGTACCTGAATCGTTCAGCTTCTTCTTGAATAGGATCCTCTTTCTCTACTCGGATACCATTCTTGTTGGTCGTTCCTTTCTCCGCCTTTTTTATATTTCTTCTGAATGGAGGTTCTGGTTTCCACTCGTAAATACGGATTGCATTGGACTGGAGTTCTTTCACTCGATTTGCATTGTAGTTGTTTCCATAATTATACTGATTTTCATCCTGTGATTAAAAAATTGTTTCCAATCTCCTTATTGTTTCTAGCATATCTGTCAAAGTGCTGATTCGGGATGATGATAGGTGTTTCTGATACGAGAGTGGCATCAAAGGGGTAATGCTATTGTACACTTAAAGTTCGGAGGCATAGGGATCTAGATCTCTAATGGTGTTATATCTATCTGTAATTAAACTCTCCACGCTCGAATAAAACTTCAGATTGAACGGTACCGATCTCAATCGAGCTAACTTTGCACACATGGTGCTATCCGAGTGGTAATCGTCGAGGAATACCCACCGGAAATCAGTATATAATCCCTGAAACGATCTGCGTTTGATAAATATTATCCCACTGGTGGACTCTTAAGTACCCAATGTCCAATAGTTACCTCCTTGGAACTTCCACAATGGTGCCTTACCTTTCGAACTGAAAGAAAAATTTAGCTGATAAATCTTGCAATATCATTTGTCAAACGTAACTTGCTTGTTGTTTACTATGTATGAGTGGTTCTTACATTGGTCTGAATGTTGAATAAAATTCACTGCTAGAATCTTAGAATATCATTATATACCCGTTGTAGTTCGATTCAATTGTTAACTTACCAAGTAATTGCTTACTCTGTAGATTAGCTCTCGCTAAAATGAAGTTTATTCTTTTACAATATATCAGCTGCTCAGAGTTAAGCTCGTTTTAAACTTTTACCTACATTATTTTCCCTGGTGCATCAGCTTATTTTGGTACCTGCTTAAGTACCGGCTAAACTTAAGCATATTCTACCTTCAGGGCCGGATCTAGAAATTTTCCTAAGGGGGCAAAGTTAAATTTTCCCACCCTTTCCATCTTCTTTTTAACCAAACAACGCGACTGGCCGACGCGACGAATACATTGTCTCGTATCACGTAGTGTACTTTTGTTATCATCTCTGGAGCCTGTCGTGGCATCGCTATTACTAACTCCAGTAAGGCAGTAACCTGCCTATCTGACTTGAATTTTAAAGATGAAGGTAAGTTGTAGGCCTATAAAATAACATAAAAATGTCTTAGCGTACCGGTATTGAAATTTCGAACACGTTTTGGTCAATTTCAATGTAATAGGCAATTTTACTTCTTTTTTTAAAGGAGCTTTCATTTTTTATTTTTAGCTGTTTGTCGTCTCTAAAAGTGCCGCCCGGGGCCCTTGCCCCACCTTAGATCCGGCACTGTCTGCCTTATTCAACTACCAATATCTTCGCCTTCACCAAAACTATATTTCCATAAACACGAAAGAAAACGCAAATAGGAACTATATTCACCAGGCGGAACACGTTCCCGTCCATGGACAGTAACCAGTACTTTTTACATCGGCACTGTAGAATATGTCCCGAAACAGGATGCCAGTGCATCCGCCTAAAACCATAACTTCATTCCTATATCCAACAACTAACCTCGTTCAAGCTAAATCTGATCCAGGCATGCATCAACAGGTAACTAGGGAACCTGAGGGTCAGTTCCCCTGAACATTAGTCCCTAAAATAGTACAAGGCCCTTTGGCCAAGCGAGAGATACATACCGGGCGCGGGAATTTAGATAAAACTTTAACTGTTGAATATCCTCTTAAATTTAGTTACGCTATAGTATAAAACTTCACATTCAAAATAATTTTCAGTACTATTTTCATATGCATTTGGAAAATACCTAGCAAGACAAATGCCGGCCAAAACGGCAAATGGTCCGGGATTTCGGTCGGGTCGGCATCGGGAATAGATAGAACCAAGACTAGTAGTCGGGAAGTAGATGGGGAAAGGTCGGCGTGCAGCCACAAGTAGCGTTTGTCGTCGGGCCATTTCCGGGTCACCATCGATCTCTAACTTGCCGACATAGAGGTGAAATACTGACCATTCCCCAGCACTGGGTGGTGGAAAAAGGATGGACCCCCGTTCATTGCCTTAGGTCGAAAAAAGGCGGCTCCCCGCCTATTTCCTGATTGTCGAGAAAAGAGCGGGGCCACGTCTATTCTTGATGGTCGGGAAATAAGCGAGGCCCCACAAGCTTTCTGGTAGTCACGAAAATGTTGGGGTTCGGCAATTTTACGACCATTTTAATCTGGAATTTATCTAACTAAAGTATCGGCACTCCGTTGCAAATGAATTCTGCCGGCAGGTCTAGAATATAGAAAGGAGAACTTATTCCACACATCCCAGCTCAGCTGGAGTGGTGCTGATTTTGTTTCTTGTACCCATTTTTTATTTTCTAATTCACAATTATGAAATGAAATGTCGAAACTTAGAGGTTTTAGTATAAATGTATTGTGTTTGTAGTAAAAGATGAAAAGAGGAAACGTTCTTTACATTTCTTAAAAATAAAGGTGGCTCTATAGGTGGGGTCACGAACTTATAACTAGCTTTTGCCCGTAATTTCACTCGACTCGGAAGCCATCTTCGAGTATCGGGTTGTATGGTCTAATGGATAAAGAACTGGAGAGCTATTCTAAGGGGCTCGATCTCACCTAAGGTCAGCAGTATTTTCTTTCTTTTTAGGTAGATTTCGAAGAAAAATCTACCTATTGAGATCGGTACGATATATATATATATATATATATATATATATATATATATATATAAACACGCTAGCGGCCATAATTTTGAAGATATTTGAACCAAATTTTAATATGTTGTTTCTAGACTTAATAGCTCGACCAAGTTCGTTAATGAGCAAAATCGGCCCAAGCGGGTGGTCGGGGGTTGAAATTTTGAAAATATACATTTATATTTACACGCTAGCGGCCATAATTTTGAAGATATTTGAACCAAATTTTCTTATGTTATTTCTAGGCTTAATAGCTCGGCTAAGTTCGTTAATGAGCGAAATCGGCCCAAGGGGGCTGTCGGGGAAGGGGGTTGAAATTTAAAAAAATATATATATATATATCAGCCCCTATTGAGTTTAGAGGGAAACTTTGTTTGCATAAATTATAGTACTCCTTTTGAAGTTTACGGTGATACCAACGATTCAGGGGTTGTAGGGTTGGAAATTCGAGATTTTTAAAACCACATCTTGTAGGGTATCGTTGAAAAGCTCTTGATGATTAATCTATAAATCAATAACTAGTTTCTCGATTGCCCTCATAAGGCGAGATTTGAATTTTTGAAAAAAAAAAAAAACTTCGGAGATCTACCTCAGCCTGTAGGCCTGCCGAAAGGGATTTTTTAAAATAAGAAATTACAGTTTTCGATATATACCCTTCTTTTGCTCTGTTGCCGATCATCAGTGAATTATGTTATAAATTCAAATTGCCTTACACAGTAAAAAACAGCTGTGTTAATTCAACACAATGCGGTGTCCCAGCGTGACTACCACTTTCGTGTGTTAAATCAACACAACACACTGTGTTGATTTCGGTACTGGGAGAAAAAAATAGTTACGGCTGCAGTGAGATTTGAACATGGGTTGCTCAGTTAGAAGTCGAGCGTCTTACCGACTTTGCTAAATCGTCAGACAGAAATAGTACTAGATTGAAACAATATAGAGGATAAAAAATTCTTGCCGAACCTCAAACACAAACAAAGCTACTCTCACGACTTATGCCATGGTTTAATCACTTTTCGATTGATCAATTAGGGATCACAATGCCCATTTATTGAGAATATGTTCCATTCCTAAGAAAGAAAGCGCAGTATTTGACATGTTATTACAATAAGAAAGCAGTAATGAAGCTGAAGTGTTTGGCTGTCGCCATCTTGCTTGCTTTCATGGAAATAGAATATTCTCAATGAATGAGTTTTCTGGTTCTCAGTTGACAAATAGGAAGTGATTAAACCATGGGATAAGTCGTGCAAGTAACTTAGTTAGTTTTTGGGATTCAGCAACATATATTTGAACTCATATACTGTTTAAATCTATAGTGCAGTCGTTTAGTTCAAATGTTGTTCACTAAATATCGTTTGCATCTAGCGCGTTTTCTGTCTGACGATTTAACTAAGTCGGTAAGACGCTCGACTTCTAATTAAGCAACCCATGTTCATATCTCACTGCAGCCGTAACTTTTTTTTTCTCCCAGCACCGAAATCAACACCGTGTTTTGTGTTGATTTAACACACAAAAGTGGTAGTCACGCTGGGACACCGCATTGTGTTGAATTAACACTGCTATTTTTTGCAGTGTATTCTCAAAAGATTACGAGTGCTGACGTAAAGTTTTACATCAGGAATCTACAGAACATTGACCGAGCCGCCCTAGCTCAGTGGTATAGCGTTGGCGTAGAATTTGGGAGGTCGTGGGTTCAATCCCATCAGTCAACCATTCTGACAGGTGTTTCCAGGGTTTTCCTCAGTCACACTAGGCAAATGCAGGGATGGCACCTTCAGCATAGGCCCTGACCGACACCTTCCCGAATCCTTTTCCCTCCTCCATTCCCGGCCTAAGCGTTAGATGCCTAAATGTCATAAATAAAATTCAAATTTAGAACATACACGGAAAATTTTGAACTAGCTGTTCCCTTGTACAGAACAAGGCATCATAAATTATTGACTGATTCTGACAAAGATTGTATTCTTTTCAAACGTTTAATCAACAAGTATTATGTAAAATAATTGTATTGCTGTTTTCCTGCATATCTATCTGCTATCTGCATATCTATATGTATCTTGTATTAGCAACCATGCTGTTCATAGTACATTAATAAATATTGTATTACACTATTATTACCACAACAAATACAGTGATATTTCACGCCACTAATGAACGTTTAAATAAAAAATTCAAATTCATGCATGCTGAGAAACATCTAATTGTAGGTGATAATAGCAGTACAATCATGATATTTTTATGATTCTCTGAATCTAGCAAAAATGACCGTAATTCCGGTGCACAAATAGGAGTTTTGCTGTAGTTGCATTTTCCATGACTATTTATTTTCGAGAAATTATGTGTAATGAAGAGCAAACCTCCACAGCTCCAGGCTTAAAGTCACTCTGTATTCAATATAGTGTGCGTGTTACTACATTCCATGTCTGGCTTCCAGAAGAATCTGATTGACGAAAGCATTCGGACAGATGCCTCTGTGGAGTAGTGGCGGACCATCATACACTATAAGCGATCAGAAGATGCTACGTTCGAATCTGCTGACCGACAAGTGCAGAAAATCTCAATAGTTTATTGAAGGTACAAAAATGGAATAAAAGACAAGCTATAATAAAACCTACTTCCTTTTCTACAACCATAAGTCATCCAGTTCATTAAAACAATTAATTTAACGCAGTATGAATGGGGTCGGGCAGAGCGACAAGTACCAGACGACGCATCGACTTTCGCCGACATCGGGCCGGCGTCGCCTGTCTTGCTGGGTAATAATTTGCGGACTGACACGACAAAAGGTTGAGGACTTTCAAAACGCAGCAGCACTACTAACCAAGTCTAATTATAAGGGTAGACTAACTACTGCTTAAATAGAACTTTATTCAAGAAATACCTGGTAAAACAACATTTATTTTCATAGGTCAAAACAGAATTTCGGCCATAAGTAAATCGAGCACAAAATTTCCCTTAAAAAATACTTTCTGCAAAATTTTCGTATTACATATGATAGCGAATTTCACAGGTTTTTGTTGCTTTGAATATAACAAGTTAAACATAATCTTGCACGCTGAACGCTGAAAACGAAGCTGACTATTTCTTACGCTTTATTACAAAACTTCGTATTTTTACTTTTCAAACTAAAGATTAAGTTTTAGAATATTTAGATAGAAATGCGAAAATGCCTGACTTGAGTATGTAATTATTTCGGAATTTACACCAACAGCATCACTGAACAAAAATTTAACGTTTCAGTATTTTCGATATAAGTTTTATTGTACAAATATTTGTCCAAAAATGAACTTAAAACAACCTAACCTTCGTTTCAATAGTATACATACGGAAATGCTTTAGTACAAATTCGATTAGGTAAAATTGGATAACTTTCTGTCGCATAGATTGGCGAACGGTAAACGAGAAATGAAAAGATATTCGAACTAAGGTACCGGTAAACATCGCACTACGTTCAGCTAAAATACTAAACATTTAAAACGGTAAAAGACACAAATTTCTATCGTAAAACTTCATGCAACATCATTTCTAAACAGGTGATCCAAAATTCATGTAAGAAATAAATGTGCACTTCGAAACAGAATATCGAATAAGCGACGGCCGGGTTAGAAATTTCTAGGTTGTAATCACGGTAAAGCAGAACTTTGACCAAAATATACTGTGATACGGATCTGAATTGTGGAGAGGAAATTTGGGACTTAATAATTACGTTTTTAGGGTTGGTTGAACCCTGGCCAACGAAATTATTTAGCCATATTTACTGCACACATATTCCCATACGAAGACCACACGTACTGCATATTGAGGAAAGCACTGAACTACACTCACACCAAGAGGACAAGACTTACAATCTATTTAAATGAAGAAAAGTAAAACACTGACACAACACCTCACACACACACAGAAACACCATTAGACAAACCACTTTTCAATCAATGTTCTACCTTCCACATTCGTTCTCATCCATAAGGGTCAATGCAGGTAGCACTGATGAAACCTTCTTGCTGCTAAAATTTAATTTCTCCGGTTTGAGCCCCTCTCCTCTTCGTATCAGCTGCAAATGGCATTTTTAAAATTAAATGAGCTGCAGTATTCAATTATTTAATATTAATTTTATTAGGCTGCTTCCATTTTGTCAAAATATTTATAATTCCCATGCATCCTTTTACTTCAGCAACCTACATTTACGAGAGGCCATCATGAACTCTCTCTATCGTCTGCTGACCAATCAGCAAATAGAATGCAGAAGAAAAGTAGGCGTGGCCTTTACCCAAGCTTTCAAAACGATTTTTACTCAACAACCAAAATTAAAAGATGATTTATTTAAATCAAAACAAAAGGTAAAATAGTAGAAGAATGAAAGGCAAGGAAATATTTTTAAAATAATGAGAAATAATAGAGAAGTCTACAGACTACCAAAATAAAATAAAATAAAAATAAATAAATAAAAGCGGAAACTACATCTTTCACACATGGGTAAACGAAAATCCTTTGAAAAGTACCGACGCAGAAAGAAGAAAAATTACTATCTCTGTTTCTGAAATAACAGAGACAAAATAAGAAGAAACAGAAAACAAACTTAAAAGAAGGTGTGAGAGTAAGATATGAAGTGACCGTTCGATAGTGCGGGGGTCACTACAATGGTCGTAAGGTTTGGTTGCTGAGGTTGTGTGACATGGGAGAAATAAAATACAATAGAACGAAGTGAGTATACGTTTATTGTAAGTACAAGGTGTCTAGCCTACTTAAGGAAGTAGTTGATTTTGCGTTTCAATAAAGTCCCGATGAGAAATAATATTCCTCACAGGTATGTGTGATAATATTTAGCCTGCTGAACTGAAAACAGAGTAGTTTTTGTTGTTGATTATTGTTCCCTGCTACAAGCTTCTTTATCTGTTTTACTTTGAATCAGTGCTCCAGTTACGGGACGCTAGTTACCGGCAGAGAGTTGGTTAGATATAATCAATGTTGCTGAACCAAACCTTCCCATGATCCCATATCTCGTGCTGTATTTTTGGGTCCAAGGAAAGATTTTATTTGCGTTACCGATCCGTTGCGTTGTTACCTTGAGAATTCTGCAGTTCTAGAGGCTTTTGAAAATTAAATAATGATATTTTTAAGATCGGAGTTTGCTCAAATGAAAACTCGGGAAGGTAAACATTTGCCTAGGTTTTGATTTACCTGTCCCCAGCGAGTGGGGGCTTTTGACGTCTTGAATCTAGCTTATTTCTAATTATTATTATGAACCCGCTGTTTATGTCAGTGTCTCCTTCCGGGCAACTACAATCTGACTATTGAATATCTATAATCGAAAGGACATTCGTAGTTCCTTTTAACATAGTATGATGGAACACAGTTTTTGCCTCTAATATCACAGGCAGCGACCAATGCCATTCAAGATCACGTATTTGTGCTTTCTGCTGAGTGTATCGGTAGTTCTTTGCACTCCTTCTCGGTCACCGAAGAGGAACGTGGAACGAATCCATTGAAATCAGATGCTTGCTGTGGCAGCGATTCAGCTTTAAAGAGGTTTATTAATTAACGTGTAGGAAAATAGTAGAGTGCATTAACTTTACTATTAGTACTTAACTATTAGTTAGTAATATTAACTACTTAATAGTAGAGGACTAATATAGAGTGCGAACATGAAGACAAACGAGGACCAACTCCGGGCGCATAGTAAAGTGGTTGTCGCGTCTCCCTTGCGACAACTAAATAAATCTCTCTTCTTGTGAAGTAATATTTTATTCTTAAACGAAGACTATAGGCTTCTGGAACACAGAAACACTAAATTCTATTACTTATTCCCCACGACTGAGAGTAATTGGTTATTCTATTGCTGTTTTGTACAAGGAAAAGATTGAAGAATAATGTGGTTCTTGTGCAACACTCATCAGCCTCTGCTGTTGTAGAACAGTTTTCTTTCTTTCTGCCTAGATTATAGTTGGGAGAAGCGTAATATTACCACTTTAATAAAGAAAATTAGCAATGAAAGAATGCTTTTATAAGCTTTTTTAAAAGCCTATTTACACTTTATTACCCTATATTGGTTAAAATTTGCAATGCAATAGAAACGACTTACTGATATGCTTCTATACGAAACTTGTTCCTTCAAGCAAATAAATAAACAAAATTCCAGCAAAACAATTAAATGACAATAACTGACAGTTAAATTTCGTTGATTTGTTTGATGTAGTGTCACTATTCATCAGTACTGTAAAATTAAGCTGAATTTCACTAATGCACTTTGACGACTGTTTTCTGATTGTTTCTTTAATCCAGTTTCTGTAATATAGCAAGTCTGTAAATATCAACGGAAATTCAGAGTACCCACATAAGGTATTTGAAAATATTCCTATAAGCACAGAATTGCACTGCAAAACACTTCCCAAATCCAATCGACACGAATAATTAGAACCTTTAACGTATGTTGCACATATAGTATGTTTCTGAAACTTGTAATATGCGTACACTTCGTAGCAAGAAGAATTATTGACTATAATAACTTCACGCTCTATATAAAAGTTGGGATCATCTTGATTCCTATGAATATTCCAACCAATTATAAAACATATTTTATTCTCATAGAGCTCCAAGTGATTATTCGCAGCGAGTAATGCATTTGAAATGTACGGAAAATTAAAATTTCTTGCAAGCTGAAGAAGTACAACATCCGGATCAAGGACATCATTACTTGTGGTCAAGTTTGGATGAAGATAGAACTTCTGAACGTTTGTTCTCTGGAAACCTAAATACATATCATGCTTAATTATCGACACAAATTCTATTGGAATAGTTCCATCATACAGAACACAATGTGCAGCTGTGATTACCCAACACTCACTCAGGAGTGAACCTGCACAATATCGAGCTTGTTTCTTAGCATCAAAGACTGACGCAACAAGGACAATAAATTTATTATATTGGAAGACATCTTGTCGCACTTGCCCATGTTTCTCAGACATCAATGTATGGACAAGTTTGCTATATAGTAACAGAAATATTAAATGCACGTAATCAAGACTAGAAAACATTTCTTTCCTGTTCCTGTTCTTTTTGCAGTTGTATCTAAAAAATATCAGAAAATTTCATTTCATGAGATACTTATGTTTTTCCTTGATGTATTCTGCTCTGTTCTGTTATCTTCGCAGACTTTTAAGTCTTTAGCTATCCACTTGTTTGCATAGATAAAGAATAATCTTTATAGAGTTAGGAATATAAATAGAGGGAACCTTAGGCTGTTTTGTAGAAGAGGGGAATGAAGCCAAGAGACGGAAGGGACGAGGCATTGCGGCCATATTAACTGGCCCCATATTTAGAGACCCTCTTTTTCGAGTATTGCCTCTCTGAGGTGCACTCATCCTCTTATCGAAAAAGGTAATCCTCGCAGTACTCGGTATAGAGAGACTCTAATGGGGCCACACAAGATGGCTGCCGATGAACAGTAATTTGGCTTCATGTGACGTCATGTATGTTCTCTCTATTTTCTTCCTAATTCTATGATAATCTTTCTCGTTTGTTTGATTGCAAGATACATAAATAGCAGGTAGCCCAATCCCGTGCTTTAATCCTCATTGTGTGAATGGCGTATGACATCACCGAAAAACAATGTACCTTCTAAGCAGCTCAGCACAAGCTCGATGCTCGTTATGATAGACACCCTGATCTGTGTTCGATAATTTCTCCATTTGCATTATGATTTCTTCTAGGTTAGGTTTGGCAGATGTTTTACCGTTTGGTTGCATTTTCTCAGATTCTGACCAAAGGTACCTGTAGGTTCATCGTCCCATCTGTTTTTCTGCTCAAAAGTTGTTTGGTTTTCCAGAGATATTATTGATATTGCCTTCTCCATAGTAACTTGCCTCTCCAATTACTCATGATAAGATGCGTCCCGGTACGTCCTAAGATGTCATACGGTAGTGGGTTTTCTACTATGATTAACTTGGTAGTATAATGTATATGTTATTGCGGAATTCGCAAGGTAACATTACCTCACCTACTACTGTTAATGTCTGATTATTGATCTCAGTTGGAACCTGCAAGGGAGCACTTGCAAGGAGTCATCAAATTCTTAAGAAAAGATCTACTTATTAGTTTTTACATTCACTCCCAAACCACAATCAACTACCTGCTGACTTATGCTCAATGTTAAAGAAAAGGCAGGAGACTTAAACGTTTTTGTATCGGAGCTAATATCATTAAGGTTAATGTAAAGCAACGATCTCCATCAAAAGATGGCAACACTATCTCCATATATGTCTAATGCATGTTTATTGTTGCACGTAATTTCAATGCTGCTCCTGCAAATTCAAGCCTAGAGAATTCTAACTTTTAGGGAAGAAAGTTCACAGCCAATTAAAGAGTACGATCAATGCCGATTTTTTATTTTCGTTTTTCTTCATTGCTGATATCATTTGGTTGTTGTTGTTAATATCAAAACTTATATCAATAAAACTCTTTCAACAATGAACAGAAAAAAAATCGTCATTGATCGAACTCTTGAACCGTTTGTGAACTTTCTTCCCTGAAAGTTAGAATTCGTTAGGCTTAATTTGTAGGAGCAGTATTTAAATTTCGTGCAACGATAAAAATACAGTAGACATATACGGAGATAGTGCTGCTATCTTTTGTTGGAGATCGTTGCTTTGCATTAACCTTAAGCAAGATATAATTTATTCCAATACCGACTGTGCATGGTTTTTCCTCATCCTCTGGTGACTTTTGACTTCAATCGAATATGAATCTAGATTTTTATTGGGTGCACTTTCTTACGTCAGCACTGAATTTTGTAATTCCCAAACTTGCCACACGCGGCGCTTATAGGCACATGGCGATTATAATAGTAAATATGGCGGAAGTCGAAGAGCGTCTCGCGCGAGGAATTTGAGAGGGGAAAATGTAAAGATACATTACCGCACCTAACCTTACCTAACCTCCACTTTCCCATGGTCACTAATTTAAGATAATGTACGAAAAATGCAAAAAAGCAATTATTAATATGAACATATAAAAATATATTTTGAAAGAAAAGAAAAAGAAAAAGTGTTGCCCGATGGGGGTTTGAACCAGGACCTTTTACTCAAGAAGCGAACGTCTTGACCTTTTGGCCACGAAGCCGAGTTGGGAAATCTTGGTTTTGTCGTTGTATTTACAGTGAGTAGGGTCAGAGCCTGTCAGTATGACGTCGTAGGTGATGACGACTTCCTCCGTGTTTACTATCTTAATCCTCAAGTCTTGTAGACGGGACAAGCCGACCTAAAAAGCGATCCCGAATCACAATTGCAACTAATTAATCAGAATTGCCTTTACCTTGTCTCCAATCTTTAGGTGTTTTAGACTGATTTACAAAAAGTACTTCTCAATCATGGATGCTAGCAATACTGACTGGTGTCGACAACAGTTGTGCGTGTCGTTCTACAGACTCGTGTTAATAGTTCTTTTTTCAAAGTGAGATCCTCGCTGCTCAGCAAACGTTTGCATAATGAATTATTTTGGACTCTAAATATAATTTGATCTATGATGGTCTCATGTCCATAAGTTTCAAATTTTAACTTATTGACAATAGTTCTGAGCTGACATTATAGATGTCAATATAGATGTGATTATAGATGTCGATATAGATTATGTGATTGTTGATTAACTGCCCAGGTTGTTGTACAAGTTTGTGGAAGATAAATCTTTCTGTTCTAAAGTTCGTACTCGGGTGATAGGCCTACACCTCAAATAAAGCTTCAACTAACTCCTTAAATGCTATAACACTCAGTTGCATAGAGAAAAAATATCTTGAACTCTATCCTAGAATATCCTCTCTAGAATAGCCATCAGGTATATAGAGCAGAAACACAGAAAATGATCATATTTTTTTTAAAAAAAATCGATGGAATGTCTTTATAAGCTTTGCCATAAGTTGCACTGAAACTTAAGTGTACTATTATGCCCCATCTTCCTATAAGTAAAAGAGTGGCTTGTTTATCTTCAGCAAAGTCACTACATTAGGATTAAATACGGAAGTATGTAAAGATGAATTTGACATCGTGTACAGTTTACTTGCACATTGCACAATTTCACGTAAACTAGCAAGATTGATTGGATTATGTTCGTTTATTAGTGCACCACAAAGTTAAAAAGAGAAAAGTTAGCGCAAGCTAGTGACAATCCGCAGCCTTGTCATCAGTTATTAGGGCTCATTTTCATGAAAGCGTGCTTTGCTTGCGATTTGAGTGAATAACCAATTGAAACACGTGGTGTAACACGTGTTTCAATTGGCTACTCACCCAAATCGCAAGTAACGCAAGATTGAATGACAATAAGCCCTTAGAGTTTAAAAGTTCGGTTGTATTATGTACTTAACAGGTTACATTTGCAATGTAGCCACGAAGTGACGCTATATGGTGGCTTTATAGGATGTAAGTAATCAAAGTAGAAAACATATGTGGATTCTTAACGACTATTGGTTTTAACTTAGTTGCGCATACTATCTTTGAATAATTCCTTAACAGGATGATAAGAATTCTTCTTGTGAGTAAACATATATTTAGTAGGCTAGTCTACTACTAAAAATACCAACAACATTACCAAGTAGAACTTAAGGCAACATGCATTCGTGTAAAGACTTCCGCAATCTTAAAGTGTACCATCACCATTGAACAAATTGAACGATTGTAGCTTCTTTTCACGCATTATATTTACAAAACATTTAGTTAATATCCTTATTTATGTTTCCCATTGAAGATATTATGTAGTATCATAATCCTTCATTTCAGCTGAATATCACATGGGGGAAACGTCCAACATCTTTCGTTATCTTTAGCATTCAAACATAAGAGTGTTTACGTAAAGAAACCCATCTTCCATTTATACGGTAACAAACTGGAAGTCCCGAAACAGAGAATGAAGGAAATAGATACATAACAATTACGAATGAGAAGATAGAGAAAGTAATAAATAAATAAATAAATAAATACTTGGGAGCACACGTAACAAGCAAATATGAGACGTTAATTCACGTTTGAATATTATTTTGTAATATTTCTCGCATAAGAAACTTGCAATATGAATTTGCAACTTTGTAAGGGGTCGTCAAGGGCACTTTTTCCGAAATTTACTATAGTTAAGGACTCTTAAAACTATGTACAAAGTCGTGATTTTTCGATTCGAAAATATTGGAATATGATATACTGTATAAGAGCACACATTTGTACTAATAATAATATACATTTAAGAGCATTTATAGAAAATTATTAAAATTTTATCAAGTATATCTTTGACCTTCGATTTTCATACATGTTGCAAAGTATTGGTAGGGGCTAGGGAAAATTTAGGAGGACTTGGAAAAGTTTAGGTGGGCTAAGCCCACAACCCCTTGGCTACGAGCCTGCCCCACAATCTTTATGGGAGATATCGTTTAGGTTTAGATGTTAAAAGCGTATTAATAAGTTAATATTGTTTAGTATAATCATACACTTGGTATGAACAAGTGAGGTCAAGCTCAATCCAGAGATTGTGCACATGTGTTACTGCCAGGATTCAGCAGAGAGCGTACAATCTGGATGACCCATGTTCCGTTGGAAAAATTACACCGACATCTTTCAAACAACACCTCAGCCAACTTCGTAGTCCTAGATGTTCCTGAGTTGAATTTATCAATGGGCAGACATGACCTCTGAAACTTTAACCGCGTCTCGCCGTGATGTATCCAACAATACCATAACCATATTTGTAGCCCTAGTACAAGGTAACGAAAAAATGTTCTCGCTGCTTTTGACGTCAATGGGAAGATGTGATCACTAATATCAAAATACGCACCTCAGGTGCTGGAAGTGAGAACATTGACCGCGACCATCATTACTCACTCAAAGCAGTCATGCCTCAAGTAAGGACGAAGACAAATAGAAGTGTCGCTGCAACTCTTTCTGGGCTGTCTGCTTTATGACTTTAAAGTGGTCTTGTTCGCAGCCGAATCAAGTCGGCGAATACGTCATGTTTTGGGATAATGCTGTGAATGAACGCACCATTTGCTCAATAAATTCCGATAGAGAGCACACCGCAGTAAGCGCCCACAGACCATGGATGATGAGACCCTGAAGGAGGCCATAGAGCAGGACAGCCGTGAAATGTGTGGTGAGCTTGCCGAACCCTTCCAGCTTTCTGATGAGCTTCAAATGTGCTGTATAGAGAAGGCGTACAAGCTGAGCAAATGGGTACACCACACACTGTCTGAAGCCAACGCAGATCAACTATTTGCCTTTGTTTTTTCCATATTCGATCGGCGCGTTCACCAATGGCGAAAAGTTGGTACTGTATGAGACTCTCATGCGTGCCAGACATTGGTTGTCCCCGCGGGTTCCTGAGTCTCATAGCACATCTACATCCACGGAAGATCATGCTCTGTATCTATTGAACTAGTCCCCAAGTGGTGCACCACTAATTACTACCACCACGACAAACCATCACTACGCATCTGTAGAGCCAGTGCAATATATTAGTCTCTAAGAGCACATTATGCACAGCTTGGTTGCAAATCTACTCCTATCACGTAACATTACGACAACACTGTGGGGGAGCAAGTAGCAGATGTTGGAGTCAAGAATTCGTCCACTCGAAACAACAAAATAGGATGGGTGGCAGCGGAGGGTGCTGTGATCGACTGTAGAGGACAATTTTAGAATCACCGTGCCAGATGTTAGCCTTCAGGTCAGATGGTACTCGAATGACTACAGCGCAAACATTTGTGCGTAGCTCTCTCCTTCTTTTGTTTCTCCCTGAAACATAGGCTCGCTGACTTTTATTTACAACAGGATCCAGAGACTTTCCAAAAATGATTTACCTCGCAGCAGTTGGAACGTGTGAAACAGGCACTGCAGCGGAAGGATGCAGCATTGGTGAATCACAAAGGTGTACTGTTTCTTTTCGACAATTCGAGGCCGCATGTGGGACGCGTGGCCATGGATACCACACAGCGACCGGGATGGGAGAAACTGTACTCCACCATACACGCCGCCAGTAGATTACCACTTCTTCCATTCTCTGGACAATCGCCTTCTTGGGAAATCGTTTGTCAAGGAGGCAGACTTGCGGGAGGCACTCACGGCCTTCTTTGCTTCCAAGACTCCCCAGTTTTATCGCCAGCCAATTGCGCAGCTACAGGAACGTTGGGAAAAGAACTGGACGCCGATGAAGGTTACTTCGAGGACGAACGGTAAGTGAAATATTTTGTATACCTTTCTTTTTCTGACTATCGAAAACAACAAGAACGTTTTTGGTTATCTTGTAGTTTCTGAGCTTAAATTTCTCGACGGTCGGACGGACAAAGCATATATGTGCGGCTCTGACCTCCCCAGGTCAGCCACCTCGATTACATACGTATCCTTAGTAGTTTCTGAGATGAAATTTGTCGGCAAATGAACGAACGTAGCGGTGCTATAAGGCTTCCCAGGTTTACCCGTTGAGCCTTAATGCTGTAACAGTGACTGGAGGAGAAGAGGAACATTCTGAATGAAGATTAGTATCAAGTGCCGATATTAACTTTTAGAAAAATTGATTTTATTAATCCTGTTCTTCTTCAGCTACTTTTCTAAATTTTTGAACAAAGTGTACGATACACAATAATAATCAATATTAGTACACTTTTGACATCTAAATGTATTTCGGCACCGCAACAACAGTTCCCATGAAGATTATCAGAGGAGAGTTGTGCTCTTAAAACAGTCCTGCACGTAATAATACAAATGCTGATATTGTAATGTGTGTCGTCGTGCCCCCTATCTCCCACCAAGAGGTATTAATAAACTAATTATTACATTTGTTTGTGCTACGTTTGTGCTGATTTGTTTTGCAGTATCTCGATTTGTTCTGAACCCGCTTCCGAATTAAAGGTACCCCTTTGTTGGGGGGCAGTACGACGTCGTTCTAGCCCCCCCACTTACAACGCCGAATCGCTCGGTGATTGAAATAAGCTCATTCGTTTGTGCTGCTACGTTGAAAAGTTTCAACATTTGTCCTACAATCACTTCCGATATAATGGAACCTTGTTGTGGGGAGCTAGAACGACGCCCTTCCACGCCCCCACTTTTAACGCCGAGTCGCTGTCCTTCATGTGAAGTCGTTTGTGCTGCAAAGTTGTTGAATTTAAGTACTTCTTCTACTATTGTTTTAAGGTAATGGAGCTTTACCACGATTTTTTTTTTAAGTAATTAAATTGCAAGGTTTTAGAACAAAATTTTAAATGCACTGTTTCTTGGAAAGAGCGCCGCAAAATTAAAGCAATTCGTATGTAAAAATGAACAATTTTGTTAATAGTAATTAATGGATGTAATTAATAGTAATTAATGGATTTAATTAATAGTAATTAATGGATGTAATTAATAGTAATTAATTTCAGAATGGATGTATGGGACATATAATGGGAGGCATTTCTGTCTCACAATGAGATTTGAGTTAAAGTTTCACCTCCACACAAGGAAACCGTATGTTACTGATACAACTTTTTCACGGCAAGCAGTACTAAACTGTTCGGTAAATATACAGCAAACTAAATTTTTAGTAGTCACCTTTAGAAATGTTAGTAAAATAAAATTTACCACCATTACCTAACATTTGGTAAACGAGATACCTTTCGTGTTTGATACTAACAAGGAAGGGTACCCAGGTGTAACACGCCGATTGTGATAAGATTGCACAGACATAGAGAACATCGAAAAAGAAGCGACACGTATTTTTTTATATCGGCCAACAACTGCATTGAAAGGGTCAAATACGGGCATAAACATGGGGTCAAAATGAGATTGTGTGGAATATTGCGAGAGATGAGATATCGACCAAGGTCAAATGTACGAAATACTACCCATAGTCGACGCAAAGCAATGAGGTAGGACGCACCCATGCGAAGAAAGCAGAACATCCAAAAATGGGCCAATCACACATTTCCGGATTTCCAACATTGCCACAATGTGCTACGG
>JAGDQP010001781.1:0-31701 GCA_022664845.1 Lepisma saccharinum | reverse complement strand
CCGTAGCACATTGTGGCAATGTTGGAAATCCGGAAATGTGTGATTGGTCCATTTCCGGATGTTCTGCTTTCTTCGCATGGGTGCGTCCTACCTCATTGCCTTGCGTCGACTATGGGTAGTATTTCGTACATTTAACCTTTTCCGATATCTCTTCTCGTTCTCGCAATATTCCACACAATCTCATTTTGACCCCATGTTTATGCCCCTATTTGACCCTTTCAATGCAGTTGTTGGCCGATATAAAAAAATACGTGTCGCTTCTTTTTCGATGTTCTCTATGTCTGTGCAATTTTATCAAAATCGGCGTGTTACACCTGGGTACCCTTCCTTGTAAAACAGAAGAAACGCTGTGGGCTGGGAATTGAACCCTGGACCCTACACTCTATATATGTCCTCACTCTATCGCATAGACTACGGAGCGAACTGAAATATAATGATTTTGAAACAGACAGAATAATTCAACCATTCACTAACGTAACTAATAAACTCTGCGCACTCCCTCCCACTATTCAATTGTGAGCTTCTACTCGTTAAAAAAATATTTTCTTGAATATAAACTCTGTTAAAATTAAACTTAATATTAATTCAGAGTTATTAAAACTATCGTTATAATGAAACATCTTTGTTGCTTCCGTTAATGCTATTTATTGTGCCCTTATGTACATTGCCGCTAAACTTTAGTAATATTAGGTTGTGCGAATGAAATGTCCGCTTTGACGTCTGACGAGAAACTCAGCTCACCTCACCAATACAATACAGGGATTGATTGAGGGCATGAGTCTAGCGTCACAAACTCCGACTACGTCCAGCAAACAGGCTGAGGTACCCACACAGTCATGAAGCAATGTGTTATTGAACAGGGTCGTGTGGAAGTTCACCATTAAGAACACACTTAAGTATTTTTTTGGTTTATGAATTCAAACTGGGACGTTCTGCAGCAAGCCAGAAGAAACTTTAATAGTACGTTGTTTGGGACAGAAATGCTGAATGAATGCATCATTCGCTGTTGGTTTGTCAAATTTCGTTCTGGTGACACAACATTGCAAAATGAGCCCTGTGGGCACAGACCAACATCATGTTCGGATGAGCTCCTCAGGAACACCGTGGAAGCGGGCCCTCGAAACAGCGTTCGTGCCCTCGCAGACGAGCTAGGCTAGCAACATACCACTGTCGTTCGGCGATTAAGTGCGATCGGTAAGGTGAAAAAGTTGGTCTCATGGGTGCCATATGATTTTTCACCGACCAACGAGAATCGCCGCCTAGAGTGAGCAGTTCTGTGACAGTAAGGAATAAGTGAGAAAGTTTCTTGCATCGGATTGTAACTTCAGATGAAAAATAATTAATCTGCTTTGAGTACTGTAAACGGTCAGAACAATGGCTGGATCGTGATCAACGTCCACGACTGTTTGCTAAACCACCTCCGTACCATCACAGAAAGTGTTGTTGCTGGTATGGTGGTCTATGGTGGGAGTGACTCATCATGTCTTTCTGAGGTGAAGTGAAAGCATCACTGCAGGTCCTTACAGTGCTGAACTCCATGAAATGAACCGCAAAGTTGGCCGCAAGTATCCAGCAATGTTCAACATGGTATTCTCATGTTGCATAACAATGTTCGCCCGCATGTGGCGCAAAGAACAGTGCAGTCTATCCACGAGTTTCAGTATGAAACCATTCCTCACCCGTCGTATTTCTCCAATTTCTCTCCCTCTCATATGGCATTTCGATCACTTCTTGACAGGGAGGGCCTTGCCTGATGATTGGGCTTTACAATAGTCAGTTGAGGATTTATTTGCATCGCAGACTCCAGACTTCATTTTAGCACGGAATCTATTCGTTGGCTGAGTGATGACAAAATTATGTTGTTGCAAACGGCGATTACTTTGATTTTACCAGGTATAATAGTTTCCATTCTACTTGACTTTTGAAAATGACGCACCTGGAGCAGACATGTCATTCGCACAATACAAAGTTTAGCTTTATCCAATGTTTTGTAGTAGTTTTTTTACGGTGAAAGAATTTTTTATGGTAGTTTACTTTTCGAATGTTGTGACTTTCGATGCTTAACACCACCAGTCCACTTCATATCGCTCTTGTCATTGCACTTCTCAAATTAATTTTTAAAAATAAGTTTTAGTCTCACAAGCACTCTCTCACAGTCAGCTTATATAGACGTCTCAGGTAGTGTTAAGTACAACATATAAGCAATGCATACGTTAGGAATGCTACCAGTAAACTGGGTAAATTCACAATTGAAGTAACGTGATTTAAAGTCAACTGAAACTCAAATTTAAAGAACTGACCTCAGCTCAATTCAAATTCAGATGTTGAAATATGAACTAAAGCAACTCAATATCGCTTTTTTTTTAGCTCGGCTCAGTTTTTTGTTCATTACATAGTCGCATCCTTTGTTAACATATTCAGTGGTTTGAGCGGGAATAAAATTGCTTACAGGTGGCTATGTTTTAATGTAAGAGCAAAGCAACATTTGGAGAGCAAATATGAAAAAGATTCTATTAAGGCATTATAACTGGTGTTTTATTAGGTTTAAATTGAAGACTTGGTACAAAATTATAGAAATCCGTATAGAAAAATTGTTGGCGTCAGTTCTTTCATAAACATGAATGGTATTTAATATCTATTGCGCTAAAAAAAAGAATGTGTGAAGTTAACAGCTGCTATGTAAAGCAAAAGTCAATAAACGGACACTAGAAAGTAGGGAATTAATAAAAAAAAAAACGTACTCTTAAACTCTCAGATATACAGTAGAGTCCCGATTATCCGACCTATATAAACCGTGGCCTGGTCGGATGATCGGGAAGGTTAGATGAGGCGGAAAGTAACAAATACAACATTTAATACTGACAAAATACATTCACTATTAAAAAATTACATACTAGTAACTTGAACAAACTACAAATTTATACTGTATGTGTTCTTTATGCTAACTTCGTGTAATTGTGGCTTGTGATCGTGAATATACGCGTATTCAATCAACAGAAAATTTATTTCGTCACAACACTCAACAACTTGTGATATTTTACGGATATTTTCCTGCCAACCAGGTCGGATTAAACGGAAGGTCGGATAATCGGGAATTTACTGTATAAGCCTGATAATACCAAACTGGGCAAATATTTATCATTTACTAATTGTATTTGCATTTATTTGCAACGTCATGTTTTTATTATTTTTGATATGTTAGGTTGTACTTATGCTGCAGTTTCATTATGGTATGCTGATTTGAGGTAAGCTGCTTGCTACGTCTTTTAATTAAATATATTTTGTTTGTTCTTCTAGAATACCTTTAATCCATCCCTTAAAGATACGTTGAGCTACAGCACCAGAGATCTGTCTGTTGTGTACAACAAATGCATTTTTCTCTGCTTTATGATGCAGTTTGTGTGCGCAGTAGACCGGAAATATAACAATATTTATTGCCTTTTAACCATTTTTTTCTTAAAATTAGAACATTCTGAGCCACAGATGACTAAAATCTATAAATAAATTCATTTTAAGTGCAACTTAAAAAAAACTAATTACAATAACATATATTTGTAATGTAATTTTGGAGATAAATAATAGTATATATATATATTGACAAATACATTATCTCTACAATAATACATACTTTGTAAAACCTATTCTCAGCAACATAGATCCTAAGATCAACTCAGAAACAAAGTCTGATACACTGTTGCTCCTATCAAAACTACACTTCAAAATCTCTAAAGAATAGGTTCTCCCCAAGGAAAGAAAGCTTAAAACAGCAGACGCACTGAATCTTCCACAGAGGGGACCTAACCTGGTAGCAACCACCTCACTACGCAGGCAGGTAACACATAAAAGGAGACAACAAGAAATGACACATGAACTGGAAACTGCCTACGACATAACACATCGTAAAGATGGAAGGCTAATCACAGTTTCACCAGTCATGGACATTTGTCTCTGTCTATACACACATCGAAGCATGTGGGTAACTGCTATACCAAAAGCCAGCAGGAGAAAAAAAATGCAGAGAACTTTAAAACATTACACATCTGGTAATTAATTCAACGTTTCAATATAAACTTTAACTTTCGTAGACATCATCAAGATGAAAAGAGAGAGACAGAGAGAGAGAGAGAGAGAGAGAGAGAAACGTAACAAGCATTAAATAAATAGAGAAGTGATTAATTTAAGCAGCGAGAAATAAACGTTAAGGTGACTCTATGAGTTGAAGCACTCAAACCACAGTTTAGCCCATCTGTCGAATCCGAAGAAAATGGAATGTAGACAAAACTCGGACTGTTTAGTAAATTAGTATAATAAATAAAATGTAAAAAAATATAGCTTAAATACGTTAATTTAGTATCGCGTACCCGTAACTACAGTAGAACCTACAGAGTAAATCTCACTACAGAGAGCATTCGCCACCTTTCGGAAGAAATAGAAAAGAACATTCGAAAACACGCCACTAACTTATTCATTACCATCTTATTTAATCAACGATATAAGTGTGCTTGGGGAACCCACCTGGCACATTAGACCCCTAATGTCATCGTGAGTGAAAACATCGATTTCGCGCCTAGAGAACCTATTATCTCAGAAGGAGCAGAAATACAAAATCATCTATATAAGGAGCGTTCCACTTCAATGACTTACTAGGAGATAAAAATAAATATCTAACAAGGAACCTAGTTTAAGCTCCATCAAAACCAGCCCATAATTTCTACCGAAAGGCATCGACTTGACCCCGGGAGTGTTAGGCCACTGTAGTTCAGTAATGGAATCTAAGTGTTCGAGGAACGAGAAAAAATGAAATAAATATTAAATTATTAAGCCCGCGATCAAAACAAAAAAAAAATGTTCTGAATCAAAATACGTGCAATGACCTTGAAGTTCCTAGAATAAGTTTTAATACCTTTTTTTATAAAGTATATCGTAACTATCATTGTAACAAAATAACTACTTCAGAGCATATTGTTATAGCTACTATGACAACTTTGGTAACTCTATTGTTTAACTTTATGTAATAAAAGCTGCAAGTCGCAGAATTCACAGTTATTTATTTCCGAAGGATGTATAATGTCAGAAATCTTGTAACAGTACAGTTCGTTCCCATAAGTTCCTTTTCTCAACTTTCCAATCTGTTAACCATAAGAGAAACAATACGATTTCACGATTATAAGCACAGGTTGCTGGAAAAGCTATTGTAGCTATGTAATACATTCCAGGTAAAAAAAAATGTTCTTCAAATTGTATTTAACAGTTCCACATTGGGTTTGTTCACTACAGAGACTAAGTTACATACTTGAATTCATTATACTGAAGAAAAAATAAATATTTCAGAAATAGTGAAATTTAGTTGTTATTTTATCGAAACACTTTTGCATAGAGAGAGAGATTCATATGAATTTTCAGATCGATAATTTCTAAACAGCAATACAACTAAGATTTCATCAAACACGGGAAACCGTAACATATACTGCGAAACATTAGACACAAACATTCAGGGCCATTTTACAGTTAAGTACAACACGTCAGCTCTTGCTATGGAAAGTAACAATTATTTCAAAACATTTACTGTCACTTTGTCCCTGAGTACAAGGTCATAACAGGTTAGGTTTACAAAACATACTGAAACTAGTGCAAGATCAAACTGTGACGATGATTACAAAAAAATTGCTGTTATTAATACATAAACATTCCATTCTGGCCCAGATTGATATTTACTATATTTTAGGATCTAATGATCGGTTGAAAGAAAGTGAACGCACATACCGCACGAAAATATATGTAAGTCAGTATCAATACTACGACTGTGAGGAGTAGTTAAAAGTAACACAACCCGAACATAGCGGTGAAGTAAACAAACGTATGAATCAGTACGTATACTACGACTGTGAGTAGTGAAAAGTAACACAACCCGAACATAGCGGTGAAGTAAACAAACGTATGCATAAAAATAAGTGTTTGAACCTTTAACTGGAAACGATCAGAATATAGGTTCTCTAAGAGAGAGAGAGGGGAAAAAAATAACAGTTGACGAGTAAATAATTTTCCAGATTAGGTCACACGACATCATTTAATTTCAGGTAAATGCATGCTACCATTCCAACTGACCTAGCCAGACATTAAGAAAATCAATTTTTGAATTAAAAATACCAGTTCTGAAGCTGTGTGATACATATTTAAAAGTACAAGGAAAATTTCATACTCACAGAATACGAAACATATATAAGAATCTTAGAGCAGAACTGTCCTTCCACAAGAAAGTTAATTGAGTTTTTAAAATCTTTGGAAAACTGTCATGGCAACTTGTACAGGAAAACCGGAAAAATCTTCAGTGACGAAAGAAATAAATTTCCATCTCTTGGTCAGTTGAAACGATACACGCTGTTACCTTCCAGCTCTTAAACTATCATTGACATATTACCTGCAGGCCACCTACTTAGCATTTTCACTTGACTTGCGTAAGAAAAATGTTAATTCTCTTAATATCAGAGGTGACCCGGTTCCCTTTTTGATCTAGTCTCTTCAAATCTGTCTCTCTCGTCCAGGGCGAACCACAACATTCGAAAAAAAACATCAACACTACGCGAGGAAAAATAATCAAGCGTGGCAAATCCTTTTTACTCGTCAAAAGTACTTTCATTTAGTAGTTAACTGTAACCACTGTAAACGTAATGTGAAACAAATGTTTAAATTGTTAAAATATCAACATAATTAATACGTTATATAATATTTATATGTATTAAAAGTCAAGAACATATTTTAGAGGGAAAGTTCCACCAATAAAATCTTTTCACGTACTCCCTCATTTTATTATTCGTGGACCAATAGAAAAACCGAAAAAATAAGGAGCAAATGAAAGGAAAGATAATAAGGAAGAAAAAGGAAAGAAAGTAGTCTACAAAAGGAAATGAACCCTTGCACTAAAAACGTAGTAAAACAACTGAATAATGAAATGCGAAAATTTATTATAGTAACGCTAATAAAGTGCTATTATGTTTTGGAGCAATCTCTATATTGCTACAACTTTACAGTACAAAATATTGACTTGTTTCGACTGCGAGCGACGATTGTAGAACAAATGTTGAAACTTGGCAACGTAGCAGCACAAACGTAGCACAAACGAATGAGCGTATTTCGATCACCGAGTGACTCGACGTTGTAAGCGGGAGGGGGGGCTAGAACGACGTCGTCCTGCTCCCTCCACAAAGGGGTACCTTTAATTCGGAAGCGGTTGCAGAACAAATCAGAACAAACGTAGCACAAACGAATGGAATAATCAGTTTCTTAATATCTCTTGGTGGGGGAGGGGGGCAGGACGACACACATAATACTGTGTATGGTACCCTTGCTTTTTTTCTTTCGTAGTTTATCTTGTCAAACGCTTGAGGGAAGGGAAACGAGGGACATATCAAATACATGGTAGTGCAATATCTATATTTTTCTTTATCTGTGGGGAGTGTTCTCCGCCTTCTCGGCATTTCTTTTTCCCTCTCTTCTTGCTTATGAATGTAAGGAGTTCCTTTTCTGACCCGTCATACACCTACAGAGACGTTTCACGGTTCAAATGTTCCTAACGCGAAACGGTCGTATTAATAAACTTTAGGCCGGCTAGGTCGTATTAATAAACACGCTAGAAGCGTGCTACGCTTGCGATTTGTCTGATTAGCCAATTGAAGTACACATTCAAGTATTTCCATTGGTTACTCATCGCCGGCTTTATCCAACATGAAAAGGTTACTCACTGGTTACTCAACATGATAAACCGGCCTTATTCAACATTGTTTTTCTCAATAGAGTTCACCATTGTTTGAACATTGCTTTTCTCAATAAGAGTTCAAATTCTGAGAAACATAAAAAGAAAAGAAAGGAAAATTGACTCAACCAATATTCAGAATTAGATGATAGACCAAAATTGCAAAAACTGAAGCAGACAACCTAGAGTTAGTTATACAAATACTTGCTCACAGAGCAGCTCCCTGCGTCGAATGCAGCCAATATGTTAAACTAGAGCCAGCCAAGTTTCAATTTCAATTAATAAGAAAGCAGGGACGTCCATGCATAGAAATGTTGACGTTGATGGCGTCAGTTGGAAGATCTCGTGCTATCGAACAATTAAAATTACGCAGAAAAACTTATAAGTTCGAGCAAACACCTGTAGACGGCCAGACACTAGAGATTGAAGGTGATGGGAAATCAAAAGAAACCAATTTGACTGAAAGATAATAATTATTTAACACAACAACCACAACACTTCATGTGTAGAAAGTGAAACAGGCTACACCTTTTTATTGCAACTACCAAGCAACACTGACGGAAGTCAGACCATGTACTTCACGAAACGCCAACCATGGAGTGGCACTACCCTTGTCACCACCGCGGCTGGGTGACGTCACCTGTACAATAAGAAAGACCTGCTGACACAGGAGAGGGCCAAAGAAAAAAAATAATTTCATCGGACGATGCAAAAGAATCTAAGAACTTCAACGAAATGCCGAGGGAGTGAAGGCAGGTCAGAGCCGGACACTAACCTACTTCGGACTTACATTCGTAAATCACATCGCATCGGCTAATGACAGGCATGGTAATATAGCAGAGGGAAGAGAGATAAAACAGCATCAAAATAAAACGAGTCGAAGACAAACGCCAGCAAGGAAAGGAAAAGGGGAGCGCGTGCACGGAGGTAGCAGAGAAGTCACACCAAACACGCTTAAAACGCCTAGGCAGGAAAGTCAAAACAAAAGATAACTCACACTGATCAAAGTATGGTAGGGAGACACGCAGATACTCTCAAAACGAGGCTAAAAAAAAATCTTCTGAAACAGCAGCCAACATGAGATTGAGCATTTTCAAGGTCCGAACCTATGGTTCCTGGGTGGTGCATAAGAAAAGAACAAGAACAAGCAACGCTTGCGCAGTATAAACACTCATCGCGGCGCAGAAGAACAGAGAAAGGAAGAAACAAGAACTATAAAACTGGGAACCTCAGCGATCACCCCTCAGAACAACCTTGGTTCCAGTGGCCAACAAAAGCTCATTCTAACCTCACACTTTGCCATCCTCTTCTCATTAACTCAGTTTTCCCCTATCTACACATACCAATAAAACAAAAGAACGAAAACTAATCAACCAGGCGGGGCTCGAGCCTCCTACTCTGGCGACACGGATCGGAAAACATCGAAACACTACGCGAAATGACAGTTCCATTCTGAGGTGATTTCTACACTTTGCAAAACTACTGCTGCAATTCACACCAAGGGCCTACAACCATACCTCGTTCATCTTGCAACTAAAACCCTGGCATACTTTACCCACTGGACCCAAGGAGCTGTGAAAGTACAAGGGTACTCCGCTGAGGTTTCAAAAGTCCAAACAATATCGCAGTTTCCATAAAATTTAATCTGAATTTGGAGTTAAACGAATAAAAAGACCATTTACACGCATTGGTAATTAACGCTAAATAAATTCTGGAATACAGAATATACACTAATTAGTGTGAAGGCACTTTAATGTAAAATTCAGACCTCTGACTGGTCACTGTACATTACTATGAAAACACTGTGTATACGCCTTGTGAACTAAAAGATCTTTTCAGGATAAATTATCCACTAATATAAACAGATTTCACTGTTTATTCAATTTCCAAGTAGAACAGATTATAAGTTAAGAAGTCAAATAAAGATGTAAATTAACTTTTCGTAGGTACAAGCTAGAATATCAGACAAAATTAATCTATTTAAGCATATTGCTGACACCTTTGGTTGCATTGAGTCAGATACTGTACAAGATTGGAAAGGAAAATAAATCTCTACTCGTCTTCGCCGTTCGACATACTTTACAATATTAAATGATAAAACAAAACGTAACTGATTTTCTACTCGATATAACTTAACGAGCTCAACGTATAGTGTCTGTATAAAGAACACAATCGAATTAATGTAACTTAATTTCTAATTACAAAAGCCGAAAAGTTAGGTAGTAAATTATGTAGTTTCCAAAACCCAAACATTGTTGAAATCAAAATTTGTTGAGAATGTAGAATAAATTTATAATTACAGAAAACCGAAATCACATCTTAGTGCACGTAGGTACTCTGGTAAAACATTTGTAAACTACACCCAAGCATTAGTTCGAGATAAAATTTTATCTTGCACTACTGCTACAACAGAAAACTGAACATTTTACAATATATGAGCAGTAGTCATTACAAAATCAAATTAAACATGTATTTTTTAAAGAATCTCTTCACCATAAGATTATTCTACGTTTGGTTCAGAAACGACAATGTCAAGTGCCTGACATACTACGGGAAAACTGAAAAGTGGGAGGGCGAGGAGCAAGAACTGACGTTTTCCACCGCAAAATAAAATATTTTAAGATACAACGTACAGAAAGCAATAACATTTTCTATGAAAACCTGTCAGTTTCAAATTCGGCTCCAAACTTAGATTAAATAATTTCGTTCAGAAATATTTCCCGTACTATTGCAAATAATTTCATCCCAACATAGCTACGACGCAGAAGTTAGCTGGGGAGTATGTAACTACATGACGATGTAGTAAAATGATGATGTCCAACCGCCACATTAGCTCAGCATATTGATAACACAAAATATTTGCTAAAAGACATTCATACTAATCAAAATTTAAAAGTTAATAATTTTGAAGATTAATAATTTTGTCCACCTTGGACCAGATTTTTGCTTTGAGACAAATTTTGGAGAAGAAATGGGAATACAATGGGACGGTTCATCAGCTATTCATTGATTTTAAGAAAGCATATGATTCTATCAAAAGGGAAAAGTTATACAGTATCCTGATACGATTTGGAATACCGAAAAAATTGGTCCAACTAGTGAAGATGTGTCTCAGCGACCCCATAAGCAGAGTACGGATAGGTAATAATATGTCAGATAGTTTCAGGATTCGCAACGGATTGAAACAAGGCGATGCCTTGTCACCACTACTGTTTAACTTCGCGTTAGAATATGCGATTTTAAAAATTAAAGGGGACAAAAAGGGACTATCATTGAATGGTGTGAATCAACTGTTTGTATACGCGGATGATGTAGATTTAATAGGGGACGATATAGATGCACTACAAAGCAACACCGATGTCTTAGTAGAAGCGTGCGATGAGATAGGTCTACAGGTAAACATAGATAAAACAAAATACATGGTAACAAGCCGAAGCACAGGGAATGAAGGAATTAAAAACATAAGAATTAGGGATGAGGTCATAGAGAAAGTAAACAAATTTAAATACTTGGGAGCATACGTAACAAGCAAAAATGAGGTCACGGAAGAAATAAAAAGTCGCTTAGTATCGGGGAACGCATGTTTCTACTCAGTCCAAAAACTTCTAACATCGCGATTAATATCAAGGAAATTGAAATTAAAAATATACAGAACGGTTATTCTGCCGGTAATTCTTTACGGTTGCGAAAGTTGGAGTACGACCCTAGCAGATGAACATAAATTGCGTGTATTTGAAAATAAGGTTTTGAGAAAGATATATGGGCCGAAACGGGACGAGATGACTGGAGAGTGGAGGAGACTGCATAATGAAGAACTCCACGGACTGTACGATTCACCAGATGTTGTAAAAATAATGAAATCGAGACGACTAAGGTGGGCAGGGCATGTAGCTCGGATGGGGGAAAAACGAAGATTATATTCAATCCTGGTTGGAAGGCCCGATGGAAAGAGGCCATTGGGAAGACCGAGACGTCGTTGGGAGGACAATATTAGAAGAGATCTTCGAGAAGTAGGTGTTCGTGATGAAAACTGGCTTGATACTGCCCAGGATAGAATCCAATGGCGAACGTTTGTTACTGCGGCGATGAACTTGCGAGTTCCATAAGCCATAGAGTTAGTTTTTTTAATAATTTTGCCCACTGAACTTTGATATATTTTATCACTAATAGAAATTCACACACTGACTAGATAATTTTGTTCTACTGAATTTTTCACATTCATTAAAATTTTTGATCCGACCTTCAGCTGATGGCGGTAGAGGCATCTTACGGGGAATTTACCAGAACAACCAAAATTGAACTTTCACGTCACATACCTGCTTATCCGGTGAGATTCGAGGTATAAATCAGTCAACCATTCATCTCCGGATTATGTGGAAAGATTTACAGAATAACTAGGACTGTCAAACAGAATAATTTAAGGAATTTTCACAGCCCTTCTCATTTCCACTTCTTCATTTTACGTAAATGTCTTCTGTATACCCTGCCCTCTAGCGGACAAACTCACAACTAGAAAAAAGGGGGGAAGGAGAAACAACGACACGAAAAGTAGATAACTACTGTGTTTGTTCTGAAGAAAATAGAAGCAGACAACAGTAAAGAAAAATGGAATTAAAACTGTCAAAGAAGCAAAACAAGAAAAGAGAAAAGGAAAACAGATAAAGGAAAAAACGATGAAATATACTTTCACGCCATAAAGCTGAAGAACATAAAAGATTAATGGATGAGTCATTATCTATAAGGACCTATCTCTTGAGTCGGTACATATGCACTAGAAGGGACAAAAATATCATCCAAAAAAGAAACAATGTATTCGCGAGAGAGAGAGAAAAAAACGACAAACGGAGAAAGACATTGATCTAAAAATTTAAAGGAAAGGCTGGCAAAAATGATGCAGCATCCGAAGCAACATAAATTTGTTAAAAATTAAAAACATACAGATCATATAGATCCTCAGCGAACGCCTAGCATAGCGAGCATAACGCTTATGCTAAGCTACTTCGAATCTACATTGTCTTCCAAACAGCATCCCGCGCCATTCAGTCAATGAGGTCAAAAGCACGGAAATGGGCTACCTGGTATTTATATATCTTGATAAGAAAGAAAGAAAAGAAGATGGGACAAGGCAAGCTGAATTATATAATTATTTTGGGGTGAAGATTGTGGAATAAACAAGTATGAATTGTAAAAGAAGTTGCTGATCAAAATGGCATTTAAACAGGAACTAAGATTTGCAAGGCTTTTCTACTTCTTTGCGGCTTTTCTTATGGTTAGTGGACCTATATATATAGCTTTCGCCTCTCTTGTCTTTGCTTACTATGGTGAAGACTTAGTGACTGTAGTTTTTGGAAATAATTTCGTTATGACAGCGATATATGTTGTTGGAGTTTTGAATATATCTGCAGGACTTCTTGCTTTTGTGGTAGGTTACCTCGCTAAGGACAACTTACTTCAATGGGTTCTAACACTTCTGACATTGAGTGCAATTTTTCAATATGGAGGTGCAGGTGAATGTATATATCGGATGAAAGATGATGACTGGCATGATCTGAAACGAAGGTTGTCCTTAAGGTTCAAAAATCCCAATGATTATGGAGAGAATTTCATTAATATGGAATTACAAAACAATTGTTGTGGACTAAAAGGTGGGAACGACTACGATGAGACGACAGTAAATTTATATACGGCCACTTTGGGCGAGTTTTTCTTCTCTTCGAAAGCCCCGTTATTCAAAGACAAAGGAAGCGGATGTCATCAAGAAAGAGACTTGGAGGGGTATCTGTTCAACGGATGCGTACCTATGAAAATAGAAGAATTTTATCCTATTTTTCTGAGATCTATAATAGGATTCGGTCTGATCTTTGGTACGACAGCACTGGTGGACGCAATATTGTTATTTGCAGTACTAAGAGGGATAGAAAAGGGTCTAACTTTTGGTTTCAAACACTTACATTTGGAAGAAATTGTGGAGCAAGAGGCAGGTACTGTTGGAGAAGAAGATATTGACGAGGAGGAGGAGGAGGAAGAAGACGAAGAAGATGATGAAAAAGGACAATAATAGAAGGAACCGGAATACGTTCAATATTTTCAATTCTTAGACGTCAAACTAGTTTAAATTTTTGTATAGTCATGTGCCTTGTTAACTTAGAATGCACATAAATTATCTGTTTGTTCAAATTTCAATGCGTCATATAATATACGAATGTCGTAAATTATTAAAAGAACAGCTATGAAAATTCAATAAGGTATTACTTTAGCTTACGTCGGGCGTGATTTTTGCGAACGAAATAAGTCACAGGTTCATGAATCGGAATCATGGTAATGTTACATCATAGTGACTTGTTTATTTCCCATATCACCATTGACGGTTTGCTATAAAAATCACTGACAATATGTAGAGTGAGCGACTGCGAACGACAACGGGTTAGAAAAAGGCAGGTTCGATTTGATTTTATTATACGCAATGCAAATCACCTTTAACAGACACCACCTGTAACTGTTCCATTTATGATTCCAACTGGAACGCTCCTTGAATAATTCTGGAGTTATTTTGAAAGTTTGGTTGCCGCTGAAAAAAGTTAGCTTTTTATGTATTGTGTAAAAGTCTACCATTTTGTTCAGCTTAATGTTGTCAGTGACCACAAGTCTTGATTTGACTTAAATAACAAGAATGGTTTCAAAATGGCTGTTGACGGACATATCAAATTCTGACAAATTGTGATTATTCGCACAATAAATCATATTTATCTAGCATAGCTGGTAAAACTGATGACCAGAATATTTGTCTGTATATTTTTTCTTAGAATTTTGTTACGTACGACGCCATTTATGCCTTTCATATTAATAAAAAATATTGCTAATCACTCATCTAGTTAGTATTAGAAAATACAATATTTTTCACCGGATGAATACTTATGAATAATGAGTTATTGTCAAACATTTTCTTTGATTAGCAAACGTGCGTACTGAGAGCAAATAATGTGGTATATTTGGTTGAAACGCTCAAACATGTATGCCTACACACAATTAAGCTGAAAACCCAAATGTAGCAAGTACTGGTGCAAATCTCTCACAAGACTTTATTGTGTGGGTATTATTTTAATACAAAACACTATCTGAAGATTATTCATTTAACGAGGAGTAATCAGAATCATATATCTCGGAAAACACATTTCTAGAGCTTTTCTAATATTTGAGAACATAAAAATATGTAAAAGTAGTAAAAATTAAAAGAACCTAACAGTATAAAGTACAGTTTACTGAAATCCAGCAGCAAGATAAAAAGGGCTTTTGGATTTTATATTTTTTAGGGCAATCCAATATGTATACGGCTAGTTTAAAAAATGGTGACTATGTAACCGACCAGGAAGCTCGATTCCATTTATTTTATTTATATTGTTATGATTTTCCTACGTGGATCTTCGAAGTCAAAAGATTTTCCTGTAATGATTCCGTTATCGTCTTTTACTTTGTCAGCTATGGATTAATCATTTGATTCTCTTTTTTTAGCTTTCTTGGCGTAAAGATTTGTTCTCGAACTACATTGTGACGTATCTTTCTTCTTCTCCCTTTTGTTATTTGTTTTCTCATTGGTTTATTGTCCCAGCATCTTTGACAGGACCAAATCTCGATTCATCTCAGGTATGTGGGTTAATATCATTGGCAAATCTTCCCGCTAAGAAAATTCCTTGCTCGTTAAACTTTTTGATCTTATATTAATTAATGTATCGTTCATTTCCAGTTTTAAGATATATTGTGTTTATGAATTTTCATTCAGTGTTTCAAAATTCAGGTATAATTGGTTGGCAACTGAGATCCGTTTGGGAATATTTTTTTCCCCTTCTGCCGGAAGTGCATTTGTTGTCGATGCTGAAGGCGGTTGAGGATTAGCTTTCTAAAGAAGATGATCACCAAGTATGGAAACAGGACACCACTGACATTCCAAATAATTTTTTTAGTATATTTTAAAACTTCCCATGCGTACTCAAATCAGTGTTCCTGCCTAAGGTAATATCTAAATTAGCGGAAATTATCCAGATCCATGTTAACGTACCTAGGAAATTAAATTTTAGAGCTTGGAATTCCATTTATGATTTCTACTTCTCTGTTGGATGCTCGTTAAGAAGACATCTTTACAACTTCAGAAAAATTCGAGTGTTTTTTCGTGATTTGGTCTTCCAGAAGCTAAATTATTATACCTAAATTCTGTTTAAGTTGTGGAAATTATTTGTGAAACATGTGTAAAAGTTTCGATATCAATTTTTCTTTAGTGCAAGGAAAATTATCCAACATGGAAGAGTAAACTAGGTAAGGGGACATGGGTCCTCCATATGTTTAGCGCTGTGATATAGTTAAGCCAAACCGTCAATAGATCTCAGTTTCTCTCCATTATGATATTAAAGTTTTATTATTTAAAGTAATTATGTGTTTTAAGCACTTATTAAATGAAAATGGTTTTATTTAGCTACTCATGCGATTGGTTAAATTTCGAGATCACCATGTTTTATTCGTTCGGTGTTGGTTGAGCATTTGCGCTCTGTTTCATCGGCTTTGGTTCCGTTTCAAATCTTAAGTAAAATTTCAACCGAATACAAACTGTCTAGATCGCTAAAACCCGAATAAATTTTCAAATTGAATTATGAAAGTTAAATAGTTATTTTGAGAATACCGACAATATGTAAAAATCTCAAATTTTGCTTGTTAAGTGATTGGAATTTAGAAAAGTGCTTACAGTGAAACTAACCTGTCGTTTATAGTGACAGTGATACAGTTGGAAAGGTCAGAAGTTTCGGATGTTTGTTTATGTTATTAATATTTCTGGATATAAAACAATGATTTGTACGTTATTTTATCAACAAGAAATCTTGTTGAGAGACTTGAGACTTGAAATTCTAAACACTACAATTTTTGTCAAAGCATAATTTTCGATTATTTTATAACTGAATGATTTTCTATGGACGAAATAGTGATTTTCAAACATACTTTTTTTTCAAACCGAATTTGTGAACTGTCGGGTTTCTCTCCTCAAGAGATGTGAATTTTCTACTTAAATTCAGATGATTTTTTTTTTTTTCGTTCAAATGAACTTCTATGCATACAGGAATATGAAATTTTGAGTAATTTGTGTTCGATAGCTTGAACTTTTCTATCGTTTTGTTGAAATAAACAATAGATAAAAAGGTTTTAACCATTTTATTGAAAACGCATGTAGTAGTAGTTATTATTTAAGTTAATTTGAACAATGATGCTTTATGCAAATATATTTTTGAGATTACACAATCGCATATATTACATGTGCGTTGACTTTAATTCGTATTAAGGTGATTGCACGCACATTAAACTTTCAGTATTTTTATTTTTATGAATTTTCACGTAAATATTGTGTTCAAAATTTGCTACAGCGACCTTGTACACTAGGAGACAACATCGTTGCCTTTCAGCGGATAGGTAGTATGTTAGAGCTTTGATTCTCCTACTTCTTTCCACCGGGATACTACGAGTGTCACCAGTGCAGTTTTCAACTGTAGGTTCTACTGTAGTGCGTGGCCCATTACTGGTGCGCGATAGCGTTTTCTAATCAACCGTTATTCTGAGAGGTTCAGAATGTTTCATTTTTGCCACCTATTCTTTTATTTGAGTTTTAAAGTTTACCTCTGTGACTCGTGTGTGTGTGTATGGTTAAACTTTGATTTATCGCCTCCAGTTTGAAGTCTGTGTGCGAGGAGGCTTGGGCTACTATGGTATTTTCTATGTGGTCATGTGGGTCGTTCTCCGCCCTCCCCTTCTGTTGGGGTGGGGGAATTCTTTCCTTCTCTATCCTCCCCCCCCCTTCTTTTTTCCATCGTTTTAGCTTATGCCTATATCTGTACTATATTTCGAATATAGTTATCCTTCGGTAATCATGTGTTCCCTCTTCGGGATTTTTCCGGTACTAGCGTGTCCTGGTGATGAGAATGATGTTTTTATTTCGATAGTTTGATGCTTTTTCTCGTACGTTATGTGGCCGTGGGACATGACCTTGGCTGGTGAAGTCGTGACTTAGCTCTCGAGTGACCCGTTTGAGTTGGTTCAGCTGTCCGGCTTCCAGTCCGAGTGTCATTGTTGACTCTTCGCGAGCGTTACCCACTTGTCCACGGGAAAGTGATGCTTCATTTTCTTTCTTTTTACCCTTCTTTAGGGAGAGAGACGTATATATATATATATATATATATATATATATGACACACCTAGGGGCACCTTCTAGTAGTGAAGATTGGGCAGACTTCACTGGGGAGCGTCCGGAGTGCTCTGTTGCTTAGCACTTAGGCAGTTTTGGCCCGGCGCTTATCCCGTCTGAACCTTTGTGTGGTTCTATGTATATCTTATTGCAACAGTTCTCTTGCAACTAAAGTTGATGGCCACATTAAATATTCATGATTTTCAGGGGAATAAGATTGTTCTGAGACACATCTAAGATTAGATGCTTTGTACGGGCGTGGTTCGGTTGCAAATTGGATGGGTTTCATTGAACCTACTGGTTCGGAATACAGTGTAGCAAACCCCATAGGTACCGTAGGCAATACCTTGAAGATGACAAAAAAATGTATTCGTCCAGACCACGAATACGAATTGAAGATGACAAAAAAATGAATGAATGATAATTTGCTGCAGAATTTCTAACAAAAAGAACCAAAGTTACAAGTCCAAACTGCATCAAAATTGGCATGTTCCACATTTAAAACATGAATAAAGCACATTTAATAGTATGTTGATAAATTATAGGATGGGAACAAGTTTTGTGATAAACTGATATAAATAATATTTCTCCTCTCGAAATAAGAGAAAAGGGAGCTAGTTTCTACTAATTTCTGAAAATTATTTATTCCGAACGTCTCTGAGGCTATCTCTTATTGGGAATATAACGTTCGAATAATTTCAACACTAATGAACTAGTGCTTATAACAATCCGCACAGATAGAATGAACACGCCAGAGCAAACGGGTAAATTGAGGCATGGTTTGCACGTGTTACCAGGTCCAAATCCTCGACCCGGTGTCCCGATTTAGACCCGGTAATCCTGAGGACAAAACAGGGAATTTTATTGTTTCCTTGGGTTTTAACAATGTTTCAGGGATGACCAGGATCGGAGATGTTACCCTGAGAGCACGAGAAATACGACCCGAAATTCTCAGTTAATTATAATTTCCAAACCGGGTCATGTTTTGGAACGGATCACATAGACACCGGGTCATCAACAGTCATCCAGGATTGGACGCCATGTCCTTTTTTGTAATGTGTTCTAGGGACAAAACGACTGTGAGGACCACAACTTTTTTTTACCGTCTTTGTAAACTAGTATGTGCATGGCAGAGATGAGATAATCGCGATAAATGATGGGTCAATTACGTGGGTGTCCAATTCTGTGGTTTAGCCCCCTTTTGCGGAGGTCTTCATGCTGCTGCGTAACGTAACGAAGTAACCTTCATTCGAGGATTTTATCAGTCTCTCACTTTTATAATTAGCTGGTATTATATGGGAATTTCATATACAATTATTAATAATAACGAAAACAGTAAGTAACTGTAAAAGAACAAAATTGCCGATTAATAGGCATCATGCCTGCAAATTATCACAAGACTACGATCCCATAACGGAAATGCAGTGTTCTGATTCCGGCTATAGAAACGTTGTTGATAGTTTCTAGTCAATAACGTCATTTACTCATCTACACACTTAACAAAGCCTCTTCAATTCGCCTTCTCTTTTCAAATTTGGATTAAATGGCTTTCAAACTCTTGCTTCGCGTTAGTCAACACAAGCTATGCGCGCAGTCGTACAAAGGATCCGAAGTTTCCCGAAAATGTGAGAGGCGCGTCGTCTGCTGTACAAAAGGAAACTATTCGAGGTTCTGTTTTCTGGTAGTTTCTACAAGTAATTTTATTTCCTATACTGGGTGGTTTTAAGTTATGTCTTATAAAGTCAAAGTGCTTCTACGCACAAAAACAGCTCATGCCTTGTTTACATTACTAACATTTTACGATGGTAAGATTTACATAAAACTAACTTGCGTTCAGTCTACCGAACTTAACTTGGTTATCGTGCTTGTTCTTCCATTATCTTAAAGAAACATGTAGAGGTTTCCGTAAAGAAACTGCTTGTTACACGGGAGAGGATTAAATTATAAAAAAATGAACACAAATGAATTGATTGTAGCATCAAATTGTGTAGATTAGTTCTGCCATCATTCTTTTATACTTTAAAAGTGATACGCACCACTAGGATACTATATAATTCGATAAAGAAAGAAATAAACTCACGAAGTGAGCCGTGCCTAATGACTAACTTGCGTTTAGACAGCCGTTTCTTACTTACGTTACAAGATAACCGTCGTAAGTTGACGCTAGTTAAATTTGAAACTCGCGTTAATGGATACTTGGGTTTACATTACTAAAATGAACTCTGGTTAACGTTAACTATGGTAAGATGTTAGTAATGTAAACAAGGCATCACATGAAAAAGCTGTAAAGGTCAACGTCAGGTAACTGTCGGCAGTTCGACGGTCATTTTGCCAATTAGCCGATTGACAAAAGTTGATTTGGCATTCATATGTAAAAGACATTCCCACTTCAAAATATACAAAATATCCCGTTTTCCCAACAGTTAACTCGTTTTCATAATTCTCATAGAGTACGTCCGTGCCCAAACGGATCACCAAATGAGGCCCATACCTGTGAGCAGTGGGCTGGGAACCAGCTATGAATGGTAACTTCAATTAATTCTCCATCTTTGAACTGTTGTCTGATTGTTAGGAAAATACTTGCGGACACGTGTTGATTCAAACTTGCGGACACAATTAAGAAATATTAAATAAATGTCTACTGCATCGTGTGGTCTAATCTCTCCATATGCACTTGCACGTACTGGAGTCAATCTGGTAGAGATCGCGTGTAAAAATATACCAAGGGAAAATCACTTTTCGTTTTAAGCGAACATATGATGTATTTCGTCAGCAAACAACTAGCCAACAGTTTATCAACGTTGGGTCAACGTTTTACTTGGTTGTCAAATACTGTGCGCATTGTCAACCAAGTTCCACCGTTGGGCCGACGGTATATTGGTTGGCGTACCAATGTAGAATGGGCCAACGTTGGTTAATTGTTGGCAAAACGACCGACCAAATCTCAACCATTCCCCCGGCCGTCCGGCGATTCTTCAACGTTGGCCCAACCGTCTGTAGTACTTGGGCAACTAATTGGTTCTGCGCCTCCCCGAAACTTTCAGTTGGTGCGCCCTATTTTATCGTTAAGTCACGACATTTGCGTCCGCAAAACTCGTTTTTACGCCCTTGTCAGCAGGGCAAAGGCGTTATGCTAAATTCAGCGCCATGCTTATTTAGCGTTAATTACAGTTGTCCCGGAGTGAACTGTAAACAAGACCAGTCCTGCAAGGCTCCTGTGTGCCATTACACGACACCCAGAACTTGAATGGCTAGTTTGCTAAGGACTGTTCATGTGGTTTAAGTAGTACATCCATGTATTTTGCGCGCAGAGGTCTCAGAAGAATTGGTTGTGATACTATATTGATCTTATCGCGTTGGTGTAGAATCACTGAAAAATGTTTAATCCACATTTATATTAGGTGAAGAAGTTATTGTTAAAAAGTTGAGAAGCAAACATTTCACACAGGAAAAATAAAATGAAAAGGAAGCAAACCAATTTCTACTCGTAGGCCAGTGATATGAGACAGACAAGGTATGTAAATAATAGGTAAATCATTCCCTCCTCATTGGCTGAATGGTGTATGACGCAACTGGCAGATACTGTCGTTAAGCAAAGAGTATCCGTTTAGAGAAATCTGTCTGTATTCTAGCATTGGAAATCGCCAGATAGGTAACAACAACAACAGCCAATCAGGGCAAGCCATGCTATCACAGTGTATCTCGCGACAGGGGAATTAGCAGTCTCGCAGAGGGGTCCATTGCCAATAAGTGAACAAATTGATTTCCTATATCCATACCATATGCATACTTTGCATTGTGTTGATGATGTAAGTTAAAATATTTTGAGGGAAGCTTTAAATTTACTTAAAACCTAGGGGTAAGGTGTTAGCTTACTTCTGAAAGGATTTACCACATTATGTTCAAAAAACGGGCAAGAATAATAGTAGTTGTGCCGTTGCACTTTGTTATTATTTCGGACGTAAAACGGTTTTTATTTCGAACTCTATCATAGGTTTCCAAAAAAATAATAAACATTGAAAGCGACATAGCGCCAGAAATCGTTAAGTTTTCATTTTACATTATACAAACCTTCGCCTAATGGCTTAACTTGGCAATAACGGACATGCATAACCGTGGAGAAAAATTAATGAGACCCGTTGTTACATTGAAACTTAACAAGTGAATCAGTTTTAAAAAATATATATTATCCTTGCTCCTTTATTTTCTCATTTAACTACATGCCTAAAACAGCCTAGACTTCACTAGGCCATGATATATGGTAATAGTTGAATCGGAAAATTTAAAAATGCTTATCGAATTCGACTTACAAGTTAGAACCAAACCTGTCATGCTACGCGAAGTACTGTGTATCGATTTTGTTTCGGTGTTGCGTTCCCCTGACACTAGCAGCGCTGTTGTTACTCATATTTTCCTGTCATGGGTTCGCTCAGTTATATAAAGGTAAGCAAGAAAGTTTTGTCGCTTTTTCACACACCACCTTCGAACATCGATATGTCACCTAAGACGTACCTGGAAGATCAAAAATAGTCCCCATCAGCATCGATGACCTTCTGCCAACGTTCTGGAAGGCCATGGATTCCATCGCGATAGAACTTGGTGGGCCGTGAAGCGAAGAAAGTATAAAGTGCATTTTGCACCTCTACTAGGGATTTGAACTGGCGTCCTCTAAGGTGATTGTCCAAGGAATGGAACAGGTGAAAATCGGACGGTGCAATGTCCGGGGAGTATGGCGGATGCAATAGTGTTTCCCATCCAAGGCGTAGAATAGTGTCCCGGGTCATCCTAGCCACGTGGAGCTTAGCGTTGTCTTGTAACAGGAGGACACCTTTGCGACACTCCAGAGTTTTGAGTTTTTCTTGAACATGACTCAACTGCTGACAGTACACAGTTGCATTGTTGCTCTGACCAGCTGGTAGCAATGCACGATGCCGCGAGCAGTCCACCAAACACACAGGAAGACCTTCTTCTGGTGCAGAGCTGGTTTCGGCTGTTTTGGAACCGGTTCATGGGATGCTAACCAATGATGAAGGCGTCGTGGAACTTCGTACAGGACCCACTTCTCATCACATGTCAACACTCTGTCCAGAAATGGCTCCTTCCTCAGACGAGACAGAAAAGAAACACAGGTGCCTGATTGCGTTGCCTTCTGGCCCGGAGTCAAATCATGTGGGACCCATCGACCCAACTTGTCGTGCTTCCCAAGTTTTTGGAGGTGCTGCCTAATGGTTTCTCCACTCACACTGAATTGTAGTCCCAGTTCCTCACATGTCTGGCCACTGTTCGCCTCAATTGATGCCTGAAGATCTTCATTTTGTACCTGTGTTGGTCTTCCTGCACGTGGCGTGTCTTCGAGTGTTTCGTTACCGTCCTTAAACTTGGTAAACCACTGCTGCACTGTCCGCGTAGTCCCGACACCCTTTGAGCACGTACAGCATACACGCCCTTATGACGCTCTGTGCAGGTCCGATGTTCACTCTGTCCTTCCTCACGTTCACGGTGTAACTGAACTGCCACAACCAGGAAGTATGTTGGCTATACCCACACCAACAACTGGCGTTCGCCTGATCTTTATTCGCATTCAACTCACGGTGTGAGGGCCAATTGAACACATACCTCCACAAAAAGCGACAACACTTTCTTGGTTACCTTTATACATGGGATCTTTAGATTAATAAGTTTCCCACAAAAACTGGCAACTTACGTCATCACCGGAATTCAAAAAGTGTTCACTGTTGTCCGGAATGGACCCATCTGGGAGACAGATACTGAGCGTAAAACAGTATTTATTGTAATATTCACCTAAACAATCTATCTGTGTGTGTATATGTGTGTAAAAATAAAAGCAGCTATTTGTACTAAGAATATATGTTATGTCAAGAGAAAATATACTCCAGATTTGTTTTTATTTTAAATTTTCAGCTAAACAATTTCAAATAAGCTATATTATGAGTTATTATGATATAATATTTGAAGAATATGATTCGAAAATCTGCTCAGTACATTTCTGTGTTTCTTAAAATTAGTATGTTGATTCGTATTGCAGACAATCACTTTTACTTTATAACTGGCGGTGGTTGCAAAATTTGCTTTGTACCGTATTATAGAGCTTGAATTTGTATGTAGTATCTTAGAACTTACCAGATTTCCTACATTATTTTGCTATTTTTGAAAATATTTGAAAATGGACTAAGCAAGCTTTAGAATCATACTCTTCAACTGATAATAAAATCTTCGTTAAAAATTATTTAGCCGAAAATTTATAAAAGCATTGCTTCGGGGGCTTGTTTCATTTATCTTTCTTTTTTTTTTTTTTGGAATCAAGATAACAAAAAAAGTTTGGGAAATAAGCTCTTCATATGTGGAAAGCAGTTATGCTAACGATTGGGCAATTTTTACTTCCTTTCATGGGATGTGGGTAAAAACTACAAAATATAAGAAGGAAATGAACCAAAACTCCCGAGGGGGGACTTTTGAATCTCCGGGGAGAATTTCCTCACCGGGCCACCCCTGGATTTATCAATGTCCGCTTAACTGAGCTACAAGAGGTTCTATTCAGAAAAAGAACGTCGAACAGGAGCTAAATGAATACCCACTATTCGGACGCTTTAAACAGGACCAGTCTGAGGTTATGTAGCATGACCATTGTCCTAGGTAATAGAATTATTGCCAAATTTATCTCCAATGTGGTTGGTGTAGGACAGTGAGTATGTTCCAATAATCTGTGACTATTAAGATACTGGAAATTCACATTTACTTTTGCTGTGGCGAGGTTTTTGCAGCAATGACACTGCTACACAGTTGTCCCAAAGTCAAATCTAGTTGGACAAAATTATTTATCTGGAGAGATTGTTTCAGTAAATAGTAGTAATGTTATTGCAAGAAACCCAACAAACCAATGCCGACCCCGACGGCGGCCCGACCAACTAAGTGGCGGCGCGACCCATAAGTGGCGTTTAGTCGTCGGCCCATTTCCCGGTCCGCCGTCGGGGTCGGCATAGAGTCGTAACCCCGCCTACCGACGTCGGCCCTGACCAAATGTCGACGTCGCCTGGCTTGCTGGGAAATATACTACAACAGGGTCAATCATAATGTTGTAGACGTCTAGGGGCAGGATGGAAGTAAATGTTACAAAGCATTTATGAACAATGTATTCATCTGTTATTTGAAGAATAGACGTAGTCATCACCATCGTCACTATCAATATAAGAACTGACAGTATCACCATCATCATCATCATATCTGTTATCTGCATTATTAACAAGGAGACGGAGTTTCTAAAAGACTTAAAACGTCCTTTGAGATCGAATCCTCACAGAAACTCTTGCACAGTAAAATCGACTCAGAAAGCTTATTATCTGAATTAAGGCTGTATGTACCGCATAGAGTAACTCGACCGCGTAATGCTGTCTTCCACCTTTCGGCCCAAAGAACTAAAGCAATGGACATATCGCCTATTAGGAGAATGTGCTCATTATATAATTGTATACTTAAAGAATGTCCTGAGATTGATATATTTAACGTAAATATGAGAAAATTCCATTCTTATATAAAATAATGAATACTTTACGCAGAATATGTTACCATGCAGCTCCAAATATGTATGTTACACCTATGTGTATGTAGAAACTGTCATATGTGTATGTTGAACACCACAATTCGGCTATTAACCTGTTGTGTTCAATAAATAAATAAATCCTTCTTTCTTGCTGGTACTTTTCTATGAGAGCATATTATGGCGATTTACGGGATCAGATGAAATGAGAATAATGTATGATCATTCAAGTTTTGTTTACGTGAGAATTTCATGACATGGTGTTCTCTAAAGCTTCGTAGATCTTCGTTCCTCTTCCGAGACCATGCCAATAGCCAAGATTGCAGATTTTATGATAATCGATCCATGTATCAATATCCTGTGAATTGTTATGGACATATAATACAGTTGTAGTGGCTATTGTATAACGCTGCTGTTTCAGTAGAGTAGGCTTCAAATGCCCCTATGTTTACTGCAAAACCACTAACAATTGCCTGTAATATCACCGCAAATCTTTCTATCAAATCCTGTGTTAAATCTGTAATTGCTCCCATTGTCTGCGGATTATTAAAAAATGTACGAGCTGAATTTCCGTCATTAGTAGTTCCGCTTCCGGGTTTAGGAATCTCAGGTAATAAGCCTAGATTTTCTTTAAACTTCTTTTGAATATATCTCTTTCGTTGCGTCACATGCTGAGCTGAAACCGGTCCAATTTTGGTGACCCGGTTCGAAACTTTACCCGAATGGCCCGATTGACTCGGTATGGGAAACATAATCAAATGGAAATTTCGGTGTCGTATTTTTCGTGTTCTTGGGGTAACATCTCCGGCCCTGGTCACCCCAAAAAGAAACACTGTTCAAACGTAAGGAAATAATTTAAAAAATATTTTAACCTCCGGATTACCGAGTCTAAATCGGATCACCTGGTCGGACCAGGTTAGAAGCCTAAAGCCGGTCCAAAACCTGACTCAATTGACCCGGTGACCCGTTTCAGCTCTGGTCACATCTTCCAACAGTTTATATCTAATCTGTATGCAGTATGCAGCAAACATTCTAGTGAACGAATTCAAGTATAAAATAGTGAAATACCAAAGATTAAAAATTCTTCATCTTGCCCCTCTTTTTTTAATTAACTCTAGCTTATTCATTCATTTGCGTTGACTTTACACCACATAATTATGTAACAAACAAATGATGCAGGAGTCCTCAGTTAACGCTTTGCAGATTTTGCCGACAGCCAATGTCAATACGAGGGCTGCTGGAAAAGATTGTGCAAAATACTACTAACAGTGGCGCTAGTGTTCCGCTATTATAAAGTTTGGATTATCTTTGATTGTTTGTTTATGGCTATGCATTTGTTTTTCACAGCAGTTGAAACGGGTACAGGTCAGAACGTATAACCGTCAGAACGTATAACTCAAAAATACGTCAGAACGTATACAAAATGCGACAAATCGTATAAACTCTGAAACGTCAAAACGTATAACCGTCAGAACGTATAACTTGAAAAAACGTCAGAACGTATACAAAATGCGACAGAACGTATAAACACTAAAACGTCAAAACGTATAACCGTCAGAACGTATAACTTGAAAAAACGTCAGAACGTATACAAAATGCGACAAATCGTATAAACACTGAAACGTCAAAACGTATAACCGTCAGAACGTATAACTCGAAGAAACGACAGAACGTATACAAAATGCGACAGAACGTATAATCGAATAAAAACGTCAGAACGTATAACGTCAGAACGTATAATCATGGAACAAATAGTAAATGAAGAGTAGGTGGCAACGATGATTGAATGGTAGTGGCACCTAGCGACATATGTGCATTCTATCTGTACCACATTGTTGCCAGCTTCAACCTCGGTATAATTCTAAATGCGTTTCAACGTATAACACCAAAACGTATTACTGTCAGATCGTATAATAGTCCGAACAATCAAAGCAAAGACGTTAGAACGTATAAACCTAAACGCCGTCATAGCATATAATTCGACAAAAACCAACAATACGCGTACTTTATGTCTTTGCATTTTTTAAAAAAATATCCTTATCATTGACATTATGAAAACTTCATGAGCTCATGGGGATCGTAACCAGGATGACAATTCATGCTAGATATTTCATATATTCTTATTATAATAAATTCTAGATACAATAATACTAGCAAAAGTACCCGCCCGTTGGTGTAGGATGAAGAAAATATATTAGCAACAGTCATTGGGCAATTCACCACTACTTGCTTCCACGTGGCAGACTCTGACTTCTGCTAAGTCCACCATCTTGAAAAATGGCAGATCGACTGATGCCTTCCGCCGATTTTTTCACGTTTATCTCGGAAACGTTTCATCATAGGAAGAAATGTCAAAGCAAATAGACAAAACAGGAGAATTTCCTACAAGACTGATACTTTGGGTTTTCTTGGGATTATTCATACTCGAAAAAATGTTAATAAATACTGGTGAATATAATTATATGCCCAAATGAACCATTTTCGCCAGATATACCTCATTTCTACTATGATTAGTTAATTATCTCTTGTTTATTTTATAATAAATTATATGGAATAGTAGATAAGCTCATTAGCGTAGCTTGAACCCCACCCTGACCAGTGCCGATTTCAGAGAGGGAGCATGGGCGCGTGCTCTCACTATTTTCTCTCTCGTTAGAACACTATTTTCTAACAGCATTATTTAAATAATAATAATTTCAGAAGACGTTTCGATTTCTTTTTGATCAACCTAATGTATTTATAGATATCGATTTTGCTGGATACCAGTGTTATATTTCATGATAAAATTGAGAAATATAAGGGAAATATGATAAATTTATTCCCAGAGAGGAAATGTTCCTGGGCCTATTTAATGAACGTTCTTCACTTTGCAGTTTTCAATTTGCACAAATTTAATAAAAGCTAGTAACTCAAACTTTTCAAAGTGGTGTGCGGAAAATATTTTCATATCACACACTTTTGAAAACTTTTAGAAAAAATCATGAAACACGTTCATACTCAACTCTTAAATTTCTTCAAACCGAAAAGTGCAAAGTGAAGATCGTTCATGAAATATTACCGCTTTCACCTTCGTACCCTCATGTATGACGTTCATGTCATAACGATTTTCTATGTTGTGATTTATATCCTGCACTTCAATCACTTATTAGTAATCAGTATCTCCTCAACATCTCGAATTAAAAGGGACACTAGCGAGAAGTGTGCGCCGAAAGCAGAAATTTTATACGAACTTCAAAGTGATCGAAATTGTCAACATTGATAACCCGATGACATTACATTTTAACTTCTATTCACCAAACTACATTTCACATGTATGAATATTTTTGCTTGATTTAAAAATATTCCTAATATTTACCATTTTAAAATGATATATGTTCCCAAATTCAAATTCCTGGATAACGAAATAGTTCTAAATTAGAAAAATGACAAAGTTATCTTTAATTCTCGTTTTGCTATTAGGAATTCATCTGCGATGTTTGGTTCTTAAATTCCGCTCGTGGATTCTAACCAAACAAAACGTTTGAATCCCTGTCTCTCAAAAGTGAAACAGAATTCGAAAAATGATAAGAGACACATTATTTCTTGCTATGGTGTCAGAAATTTATGTGTGGAGCTCTGCTGTTAACGTCTAGCTCTGTGTTCGAAGAGACAACAAAATCAAAATGTTAATTTTTCAAAACAAAAATAAAACTTCAATTTGTCAGTTACTTCTGGAATTCAGCAGCTAATGTTTACGCATGTTGTATGGTTTTAGGATATCTTTGATATTAGACTAAAATTTTCTACCTTTTACGCACATTTTTCGATAGTGTCTCTTGTAAGCCCACAGACAAGAAAATTTCCACACCGTCTTGTATCTCATCATAGTAAAAGAAGAATATTCCTGCTTGAGGAGGAAGAGCCAACGACGTTTTTTTTTACTGTGGTATCCACAGCAAACCTAATCTACTTACACTAGTATTTTACAATTCGCAAATTCAATCTTCGGGCCCGTATTTAACGATCTCTTCAACAAGTCCTCCCTGACGATAAAAGGGCTGAAACTAAAACACTATGTTTCGATTTATCGCAATAGGGGCTAATGTGTATTTTGTATATTTTGCTTTTACATTTTCCGGTTACCTTTATTATTATTTTCTAATAACTTATTATCCGATTGGTACTTCAACTTAGGCCCTCGCCGACTCCTTGACACATTATGTTCCATACCCTATCTCAAATGGAGCCATATATGCATAAAAGCAATACATCAACTCAATAACTAAAACAACTCTTTCGTCCTGCATCGTAGTCCAATTTAATAGAAACCTCCATCTTTCTGTGAGGCGGCTACTGTAATTTTATTCTACCTAAGACAGTAGTAATTTCATACGAAGCCACATATTGGATCCCCCCGAAATCTGTGAATGTCTCTCAAAATACTCAAAACCAATTTCTTAATGCTTGCCTATTTGAAACCCATTAGTAAGGGTCTTCTTTCGAGTCTTCTTTCGAAGTTATTATTTTTCAAATTGTTTATGTCAGTTAATTGCACTAGGTAATCAGTGTACTTTTGAAAGATTTCGCTCTTGTTAAGAGAAATTGTTCGTCATAGAAAGAGCCATTTTTTTAACATTATTTATAATTTGTTCTCTATACATATTACGCATGATAACTTCCCTGGCTTCACTATGAATAGTTCGTCCAATCCCCGCACTTAACCCATTATCGAACAAATGATGAAGTTATTTATACACGAAGCAAAAACGCACTATGAAAAATCACAGCAGCACCGAAGCTACACTGTCTAAATCTCAATGATACCAACGTGAGAATTTTCATACGTCTGGCAACCCTGATATTTTGCATGGTTCGGGAAAAGATAAGATTTTTTAAAAAATATTGGACTTATCTAAAAGGAAAAGGAAAAGTAGTCTCCGTACCCTTCGTCACGCCGCGCAAGCAAGCTTGTCGGCTGTCAATAATACTTTATGTGGAAATACTATAAACTGAAATGATTCCATGTCAGTGGTGCTATGCAGATGCAGCCAGTTCGCAACCGTTTGATCGAACTAGCTGTTACTTTATCTGGTCAAGTGTTTTTATTAGACAAAAGAAAGCATAATAATAGCCTGATAAACGAGGGTGGTGGTAAGGGGGCTGCAGCCAGGGCTGTACTTGAGGGTATATGGAGGTATATGCCGTATATCATCTAATGAACGTTACACATTAACGTATACCTTATGCAAAGATGTGTATACCATTAACTTCATTTTCGTCAGTTTATTTAATTTTCCAATTGCCCAGGTGAGGTTATTACAGTCAAATACTTTTCTTTACACTTGAGCGGAAACACAATGTTGAGAAGGGTAAGAGAGTATAACTACATGGTGCGCATCAGCATGTTATCGCAATCTGTTGATTGTAATATTAATTTTGTAGCAATAAGCATATAGTGTACAGTCAATTTGAGCAGAATTTTAAATATCGTCGTCGGAACTGCAATACCCACTATGTGGGATTTTTTTTAACTTTTCATGTTTTTGCACCAGTTTATAGTTCTGTGTACTCTGAATACTGTAGAAAAATTTAATGTGAAAATAACTTCTACTTTTTGAGATATAACAACTTTAAAGTACCTAAATTGTATTCAAGACTGTAGTACAGGAACCGTTTTTTTGGCCTTCCTGAAAAATTGATGATTTACCACATAGGGAGTATTGCAGTTCCGACGACGATATGTTAACTTGAGAGGTCTCTTGCAACAGGTCTTGAGTAATATATGTTTCCCTTATGTTTTGAAAAGCAAGGCAGAAGTTTGACTTTTCGATGTATGGGAGTAAGTCTTCGAACGGGTTGAGCAAGTGAGTTTTATGTAGAATTGTACCTGAATGTTAACTGATATAGGTACTTCGTGCTTGTGCAAAGGTTTCAACAATCTTCTTGTTTTTGCTTCCTTCAATGTAACAAATTATTCACATAATTTCATTGTTACTGCCCCACTGGACAAACGTCTCTGACATATCCCTGACACCAAAACAATGAAAAAAGTCCACATAAACATGGGGCTGATTCCGTTTAATTTTCGCCAGAAAGCCTAACAGCTACACATTTACCTGCAGGCACCGCAGTCCAACCATGGTAAACAAGTAAAGAATAGCAAAGAAAGCAAATTATTTAAAATATATAATGTTCCCTTAT